>JBBPBX010013926.1:0-29849 GCA_038048925.1 Garcialebias charrua | reverse complement strand
TATATATATATATATATATATATATATAAGCTAATATTACTACCTGTGAAATACTTGTTTAAACAAATTCATCCTACTCGTTATATTCTACCATGTTGTTTACTATATTTATTTTGGACCTTGTAAATATATTCCTTTTTCACTTTTTGGTACTTTATTTTGTAGTTTTATTGCATTCTTTAGTATTTATTTTTTAGTGAGTCAAATCAGTCCTTCTCATTGTATGTCACTGAGTTCATGCTGCTCACGATGGGTCTGAATGACAGTAACACCTATGAGCACCTGAAGAGGGACCCGACTAACACCTTTAAAAAGAAAGTCATTGATTATCTACAAAAACTCGAAAAGGAGAAAACAATCAATCAATCATTGTATTATAGACTGTACCCGGGGGAGGCCACCCCCTGTCTGTATGGACTTCCAAAAATACACAAAGAAGGTACACCTCTCAGACCCATCGTGAGCAGCATGAACTCAGTGACATACAATGTTGCTAAACATCTGGCTGGTATTTTAGCTCCTCTGGTTGGTAACACACCTCATCATATTAAAAACTCCATTGATTTCACCAACAAAGTTCAACATTTGAAGCTGACCCCGGGAGAAACTCTTGTATCATATGATGTGACTTCTCTGTTCACATGCATACCCATTTCTGAAGCAATAGAAACTGTCAAAAAAAGACTTCTACAGGACAAGGATTTGGACAAAAGGACCAACTTAACCCCAGACCACATCTGCACCCTGCTGGATCTCTGCCTCTCCACCACTTATTTCAAGTTCAATGACAGTTTTTACAGACAGAAGCACGGCTGTGCCATGGGATCTCCAGTGTCACCCATTGTTGCAAACCTCTACATGGAGGAAGTGGAACAGAGAGCCCTTAACTCCTATGAGGGGACAACTCCAAGCCATTGGTTCAGATACGTGGATGATACCTGTGTCAAAATCCAAGCCAGGGAGGTGGAAGCATTCACCAGACACATTAACGTTGAATAACGTTGAAGCTTTTAGTGGTTAAATGTTTTTATTTTTCATTTTACATATGATTTGGGGAGCCTTAACACTGTTATGTGCAACATTATCTGTTTATAGTTTCTTTTAAGTGTTTTTACTAAATGTTTTTACTGTTTTTATTTGTGTGTGCGCATGGATGGATGTATGCTTTGTACCACTGCAAACCACATTTACCCTTGGGTATAAATAAAGTAACCTGAACCTGAACCTGAACCTAACTCTGTTGATAACAACATCAAGTTCACCAGAGAGGATGCTAACGATAACAAGCTGCCTTTTTTGGACTGTTTGGTGCATATGGAGGGAGATGACAGTCTCAACATTGAAGTTTACAGAAAACCAACCCACACAGACCAATATCTCCTGTTCGACTCTCACCATCCACTGGAGCACAAACTTTCTGTCATCAGAACTTTACAGCATCGGGCAGAACACATCCCCACAAGGACAGAAGGGAAGGAAAAGGAACAGAAACACATCAAAAAATCTCTGCAAACATGTGGATATCCCAACTGGGCTTTTGTCAAGTCAGCAAGGAAATCTGTTAAACACAATAATGAACAGAAAAAGTCTAACAGACGGAAAAACATTGTCATTCCTTATGTTGCTGGAGTCTCAGAGAATTTCAGAAGGATTTTCAACAAACACAACATCCCAGTACATTTCAAACCTAGCAGGACGCTCAGACAGAGGCTGGTCCACCCTAAGGACCAAACCCCCACACACAAACAGAGTGGTGTGGTTTATGCAGTCCAGTGCAGCGAAGTCTGCTCAGACCGCTACATCGGAGAAACTAAGCAACCTATCCACAAAAGAATGTCTCAACATAGGAGAGCAACCTCCTCTGGACAAAACTCAGCTGTTCACCTCCACCTCACGGACAAGGGTCACTCATTTGAGGACCAGAATGTTCAAATTTTGGACCGAGAGCACAGATGGTTTGAGAGGGGGGTGAAGGAAGCTGTTTATGTTAAGAGAGAAAAACCTTCTCTTAACAGAGGAGGAGGTCTGAGATTTCAACTTTCTAAGACTTATAACTCAGTTTTGGATTTGATTCCGAAACGTTTTACACCGGATGGGAGCAGAGATGTCTTGTCTGTAAATTAGACTAACAAAGTTCTCTGAGTAGCCTCTGTTGTTGGTTGGGAGGTGTTTTTTGTCAATTTACATACAGTTTTGTGTCTTCTACCAGAGACCTCAAGGGAACCCCCTACTGTTAAGGTGTGATCTTTCAATTTACATGTATGTGTTACAAACCCCCTTCTGTTAAGCTGTGATGTGTTGTTTTGTCAATTTAAATAGAATGGGCATGTTATCTCAGGTATGTTGTGGTGTTATTTCAGTTTCCAATTTCATATGTTGGTGCGTGGCATGTCAGCCTGTATAAAACTTCTCGGTCTCACAGCTTCCATTCATTCAGAATTGAAAAAGACTTCTGGACAGAAGTCGAAACGTTTTCTGCAACAAATAAAGTCCAGTTGATCCTGTATTGAACGCCTTTTTTGATTTTTATTTAATCTATTTTTCATTAACCCATTTTCCCATTTTTATTTAATCTATTTTTCATTAATACATTTTCCCATTTTTATTTAATCTATTTTTCATTTACCTATTTTCCCATTTTTACTTAATCCATTTTTCATTTACCTATTTTCCCATTTTTACTTAATTTTTCATTAATCTATTTTTCAATTTAACAAGTTTTTCTATTGTCTTTTTCCATTTACATTAATCAATTTCTCATACAATCCCTTTTTTTACCCATTTTCTTTCATCTATTATTCATTCAACATCTGTTTGAAAAACGTTTCATTTTCCCATTTTTTTATTTCCCTTATTTATTTAGTATTTCCTTATTTTCTTATTCATTTCTATTTTCCACGCAGAACTTGGGAAAAGAATAAATGCAAATGAGGAGGGACGCGTCATTGGGGTACAATGGCAGCCCATTGGTTGGAGGGAAAGTCCAGAGAAGCTCAGTGCTGCAGTTGTATCTAACCAACCAATGGGCTGCCATTGTACCCCGATGACGCGCCTCTCCTCATTGAATGAAAAATAGGTGAAAGAAAAATGGGTAAAAAAAGGGATTGTATGAGAAATTGATTAATGAAAATGGGAAATACAAAATCAGGTAAATGGAAAAAGTCAATAGAAAAACTTGTTAAATTGAAAAATAGATTATTGAAAAATAGATTAAGTAAAAATGGGAAAATAGGTAAATGAAAAATAGATTAAGTAAAAATGGGAAAATAGGTAAATGTAAAATAGATTAAGTAAAAATGGGAAAATAGGTTAATGAAAAATAGAATAAATAAAAATGGGAAAATGTATTAATGAAAAATAGATTAAGTAAAAATGGGAAAATGTATTAATGAAAAACAGATTAAATAAAAATGGGAAAATAGGTTAATGAAAAATAGAATAAATAAAAATGGGAAAATGTATTAATGAAAAATAGATTAAGTAAAAATGGGAAAATGTATTAATGAAAAATAGATTAAGTAAAAATGGGAAAATGTATTAATGAAAAATAGATTAAATAAAAATGGGAAAATGTATTAATGAAAAATAAATTAAGTAAAAATGGGAAAATAGGTAAATGAAAAATAGATTAAGTAAAAGTGGGAAAATGTAGCTATTTCACCATTTTATTTATTCATTTAATTTTGGCTGAAACGGCTCCCCATAATCATCAACCTCCTGCTAACTAATGGACCTGCAAATCTGCAAACCTAAAACTCTACAAGACAGTCACCTCGGCTCTTTCCCTTCCAGTCCTGAAGCTGCTGCACGTGTAAATAAAACCTCTGAACTTTTGTACGCCTGGTTCTGTCAGGCTGGGTCAACTTTAACTGAAAACATGAAGCAGGTCGGATCAATTGCGTTTTTATTTTTTTCCCTTAATCGATTTGTTAGTAGGTGAGTTGTTCTTTTGTTTTTATTTGTTAATTTAGCAAGTTACAACTTTAATTAAAAAATAATAATTGTTGTCAATGCTACTTGTCTTTTGGCAAACTATCCCATAAACCACTCGATGGATTTTAACACAACTTCCGTAAAGTTACTGAATATCATCTACAACTGTTAATCTTTGGCAGTTAATCCAATTCAAGATGGCTGCCACAGCTAATTAAAGTAAAATAAAGTTATTGCTCAGTTTTACAAATATTAAGCTACATTTGATGTACAGTACTTTGTAGTAAAAGCTGAAAATGAACCACAAGGTTGAATCAGAGTATTTTCAACGTTTGACCAAGATGGCTTTATAAGATTACTGTAGATTTAAACTGTGGCGTGAAGATCCAGGACACGCTGGAAAGACTCTCTCGGTTGGCATGGGAACGCCTTGGAATCCTCCCAGAAGAATTGGAAGAGGTGGCTGTGGAAAGAGATGTCTGGACCTCCCTGCTCAAGCTGCTGCCTCCACGACCCGACTTCGGAACAAGCGGAAGATAATGGATGGATGGATGACTTCATTAGGGTATTTGCACTGTATCCTTTTGTGTTTTTACCTGGTCCTGGCAAAACTCTCTCCTTGATCATCAAATACCCACTGGACATCAGCGAACGAGGGGACTGCTGGCACGTCTGTATCAACGTATCCATGCGGCCTGTTAGTAACCAGAGGAATCTGAAGGGGGAAAAAACACAAACACAGAGATGGGACTCTGAAATATAGATGACAAAATGACGACAGACATGATTTTTACTTTATTTACAGTTTTTGCTATACAACTGATATCATGAGTGCAATTTCATAGATGCTTCAGGGGATAAAATATTGCAGTTCTACATCACTGTGTGTGTGTAAAGAATACAAAATAAAGATACAGTAATGTACTAAAAATATACTTTTTCAGGTTAAGTGTTTTCTTTGTCAGCACATGCCACATGTTTTATCAAGTAAACGCTAACTTGTGCCTTTTATAAAAAGCATCCAAAAAGGTTGGACAGTACCTGAAAGTGGACGCGTGGAGTTGGTGCCAGTGGGAGACTGGACCCGATCATCCTCACAACGCTGCGATACGGCCCACACAGAGGAGTAGCCCACACAGGAACCAGCTACAGTCAAGATGAAATGTTCAAATCAACAACAATAAACATATATATTTATAAATACAATTTCACTTTGGCCACTGTTAAAAAGTGAAGGGATACATCGCCTTGACTCTTTCATTGCAGATTGAAGAAAGACGGTTAACTGCGTGCGTCAGTGTGCTTACCATGTCTGGATGCACACCAAAATACTCCAGGACCATGCACAGCACATCCAGAATTTCATCAACTAAGGACATCTCGAGGACTTCTCGTCTTCACAAGCTGACGAGTGCAAAGCTTCTCTTTCTGCTGACTGACTTGGTGGGAGGCCAAAATACACTGAAGTCACATACTGCACCCCTGAAACAATAACACACAAAATATATTGAAAAAAAGCTTACAGTCAAGTTTTATTTAATTTAACCAACACTATGCTCCAAACTTAAGTATACAATAGTGCACTTTAATAGTACTGTACATCTAAGTGATAGATGGTGTCTTAAAATGCATGTTTTTCTTTTAATCACTCACTTTATAGTCTAATTTACCAACAAACTGACAGTTTTTGCTCTTGCATATTCAATAATATTGCACAAAATATTAATAATACGTAAAGACTACATTAAACACACACAAAACAAAGCAAACAACAACAAAAAAAGAACATTCAGTTTATCATCAGATTTTAGTGGCAACACAAACTACGTTCTCAGTCCATTGTATTCATTTTGACAATAACCCCCACTCTATATATGTACAGATGTGAGCGTTAAAAAGGACTTTTGGTGAAAACAACAAAAACTGTCCTGGTTGAGCAATGCGGATACTGCAAAGAGAGCGAGAAGCTGCACAGATCAAAACTACCTGAACGCGACAGACGTGAGGAATAAAATAAAAACACTTACCGTGGTCTTTTCTTCCTTCTGTGTATCAAGTACTACACGTTTCCCCCAATTCTTTTTCTGGAAATGGGGAAAGGGGAGCGTATTCCTCTTTCCTCGTGCGCTCGCGCACCGAATCAAGTCAAATAAAGCCGCAGCAGCAAAATCTGTTCTGATTGGCTACTGAAGCGGAAGTAAAGGGAGCAGCCAATAGGAGAGGCTGATATTAAAGCGTCGTCAACGGTTGGACGACCAATCACGTGACACGGGGAAAAAAAACACCAAATTTGTATTTTTGTGCACGAGCTGCTGCTTCTACTTGGTAAGAAAACGTCACTTTATTAAATCTGACTGTTTGTTTTACAATAAGGGAGTTAAAGTGGTATTAAAGTTTGCTTGTTTGTAGTCTAAACGGTGTATTTTGATTACGCATTACGTTTGTGCAAAGTTGAGCCGAGTCTCAACGCTGTTAGCTTCGTTAGCAAACAGCTAGCTACAACAGCGCCGTCTTGACAGGTCAACCAGGTCTAGCTAGCCTTGATGAATATTTATGTGTTGAGTGTTACGACACGGTGTTTGGTGCACCAGTTTGAAAAAAAACATCCGTCTGTTTCAGGTCCAGACATTTTCCAAAGATGATGGATGCGTTGTCGGTGGTTAGTCAGCTGCGGGATCTGGCCTCTGAGCCGCAGAACAGACAGGTGATAGTCGAGGACCAAGGCTGTCTTCCTGGGCTGGTGCTTTTCCTGGATCACAAGAACCCAGAAGTGCTGTTCGCAACCCTACAGGTCCTGTCATGGATGAATGATTTAAAAAAAATATGCATGTCTCACTGTTTTTGTGAATAAGTATCATTTTATGTATCATCAGACCCTGCGTTATTTGGCTGAACTGCCCCCCAACATCCCCATCATGAAGAATGAACTGGGTATGATGGTGAGCCTGGAGGATCTATCTGGAAGGTCAGACGATTTGCAACAATTGATTAAAAAACTACAAACTTCAAGACATTACTGTAACAGTTTTGAGTCCTCATGTCCATTTTATGTTTAAGGAAAGGAACAACGATGATGTAATCTTTCAAAGTGTTTTATTTTTTGTAATTGCTTCACCAGACTAAGATACAGTATTTCAAAGTGGTCTTGTGTATATTGTCTTCCTATTGATTCCTATTGATTCACTTCCAATCTAATAACTATTTTTAAGTTTGTTGTGTTGACTCATACTGTCAGAGACACAATTAATTATAATTTTATAGTCAAGTCTATGGAAAGTGTAATAAAAAGGCAAACTTTGACAAATCTAAACATTTTAGCATCAATAAGCTGAAAACTTGACATGCAGTAGATGAACAGCTGAAAGATGCATCTCTCAGGACTTTTGTCTGAACTTTGAAGGATTTTTGTTTTAGACATACCGGTACTCTATCTGCTGTAGATTGTTCTTAGGCCTGACATCTCTTCTTTTGTCTTCAACTTGATCACAAACAATATGCTGTCAAGGTCAGGTACAAGAACTGGACTGAAAATAAATGAAGCGGCCGCCTAACTGCAACATAAAAAAACTGTCAATGGTCTTTAGATGCTGTAGAGCTACTGACCATTTTTTAAAGATAACAACAAAGTTTGTCATTAGCCATGTAAAACATTGCAACTTCACACTGATATTCATATTGTGGTTAAATAACTGATATTCATATTGTGGTTAAATACAAACTACAGTACATGATGACATGTAAATGTTTCCATACAGAGATGGTCAGTCTGTTGACATTACAGCGTTGGCCAAAGAGGTTTACGAAGTTCTAAGTGCTCCTAATAATCCCACTCCCCGCACACCAGAGAGGCAGAGAAGAAAGAAGTCTCAGTTCTTCATCAACTCCTCCAACAAGAAGGCCAAGTCTGTCACATTACACATCCAGGGGCTGGACAGCACTGTAAGCCACACTCATTTATCTGTAAAAGCTATTCCTAAAAACGTGAAGGTAATTCACATGCTCTTTGTTTTCAAGAACCAGCGAAGCTTGTGTGAGGAGGCTCTCCTGAAAGTCAAAGGTGTGATAAGCTTCACTTTTCAAATGGCCTCCAAGAGATGTACGGTCCGCATCCGTTCAGACCTCCCCACTGAGGTAAGAGATGTGCTTTGTTCAGTTTAGATGGACTTGCATGGATTTATAGAGACAATTTAGGCATAAGTCTACATGCATGCATTCTTCCACAATGTCCTGATGCATGATGATCCAGATCCTCTGGACGGCTTCTTTTGTTAAAATGTCTCGACTCAACCTTGTTAGATTCCATAATGTCTCCTATTTTACAGAGTCTGGGAACGGCCATCGCTGCCACCAAGGTGCTGTCGGCTCAGCAGGTGGTGAAAAACGAGGCAGGTGAAGAGGTGAATGACTTTGAAGTAAAGAATGTACTGGTTAAAAAGTGTAGATGGAAAGCACAGGTTCACACAGAACCCTCTGTTCTGTCTTCTCTCACAACTTTGTGCACAGGTTTACATTCCTCTGAGCTCGAGTGGAGTGCAGGTTCAGCAAAACTCACTCCTTCCAGATTACCTCTCAGAGGACGAGGAGAGCCCCCAGAGGGAGGTCGACAGAGCCGTTTCCCGCACCGCAGCCAAGGAAGATACTAACGGGAGCTGGCTCAACACAGCTGCCAGTTTCCTCACGAAAACCTTCTACTGGTGAAGTGACGTGAGGCACAGACTGTCAGACGCCCCCAGTGGTTCTGGAGCGGGCGTTTTGAGCAAGACGACCACACGAGAGCTTGGTCACGTCTTCAGGAATGAATTGTGAATATAGATTACAAACTTTTCAAGTTTTTCCTTCTATTTTTCTATCCACTATCTAAATGTATTTTTTTTTACGTTTTCCACCTTACATGTAAAAGTTGATACTCTCAGTACTTAGTACTCAAATCTTTCACGGTATTGCTGTGTGATATTAGCTGTACTGCTCTGCTAGAATAAATGTGCACAAGGCCACCCATGTTGTCCATGTGCACAGCAGCGTTTCCTCCAAAAGGTAGACAAAAATTAGAAATAATAATAATAATTCCAGGACAATATTTGTGAATGTTATCAACTCAAAAGTTTTATTTGCTTGCCAAATATAACTACAGATATTTCAGTGCGATAAGTGCAAATAACTCAACCTGCCACCTGAAGTCACAGGTTTGTAAGTTTTTAATAATTGATGGTCTCAAATTAAAAATAATAAACATTGCATAATTTAAAGAATAGCCTGTTCTGTACTACAACTGACAGAACCTGCACTACTGGACTGGAGGGTTATATTGTTTTCATGTAAGCAAAAAAAAAACTGTTCAAAAGTAGCATGGCAGCTGTGTTATTAGTTTTATTTAAATAACATCAAATGACAAAACGGCCTGAAAGTTAAAGCTTCCGTTAGGAATGGCTGTACCGTATTCACTTCACAGCATCATCGCTGTGAAGCATCAAGTTAGCAGCATTTTTGCATCAAATCCATGTACAGTACTGGTGTGACCACAACTAAGAACAGCTTTTAACTTGAGACGAAGTTACAAAAGTTCTCCACGTACCCAGCAGCTGAGAATGATGTCAGCTGCAGCATCGACAAGGTTTCGGTGTAAAGAGTCAACAAACGGGCTGAAATTCAACATAGCTTCTTAACTTAGAACAAAGCGTTGACATTTTATCTGTACAGCAAATAAAACTAAAGAAGAATAAGTTTACATCCTATCTCTGTTGCCTGAGAAAAGTTATTTTAATTTCATTAAACCTAAAGCCCGTAATACTCAAACACCCTCCGTCTCACCCCAATAACTTCTAGTTTTGCACACTAGATGCAGCAAAATTTTATATTACGAGTCTCGTTCAAGTATTCTGAAACGTTGAGCTGTCGACGCAACTCTGAAATGTTGAAACATGAATTACAAGGTTTCAATCAATGAATAAATAAAGTCATTCTGAGCCTCTTCTATGTGTTCCACTTGTGAAAATCTGAATAAGGGACGTCCGCAGCAACAAACTTCACATATTATAGCTGGAGACGTAATTGATTTCAGTTTACATGATTCTAGGGTTTGTCTTCACACTCGCATCATGAAGGAGGAGTTGGAATGACCTGTGATTTCAGGGCGGAACATGGAGGCTGCACCGAGAGCAACCACCACGACTGGTTGTTGGAGACAGACAAGCTCGTTCCTAAATGTGCCGAAGGAAACGGACCTCCTTCTGGGGTGATACGGAAATCTCTGGAGGCACCGGAGGAAAGTGCAGGAGGAGGAACGAAGAAAGATGTGCTGAGAGTCCTTTCACAGTTTCAGTCAAACAGCTCCATGTTTCTCTGCCTCCCTCTGTCCTCTTCAGTCTGCGGGCGTGGAGTCATCGTGTCGCCACCACGACGTCAGGCTACATCTGAATATCAGAAGTACAACGAAAGAAAGCTCAGCTGAAACAAAGACCGAAAAGGGCTGCTTTTGTGTGAAAAACAGTTATTTATTGTGGAAACATTTTGTTTTACCTTTCAGGTATTGCCTTTGCAAAGTTGGTTACATTAAACTGTGAAGTCACAATTTTTAATATTTTAGTAATGTCCAGATAATCAAGTCCCTCTAAAATGTAAGTTTGAACAGTGTTACAGTAATCCCACTTCAAGGTTTGCGGATTCGCTCTTTTGCGGTTTTTCCAAAGTAAGATTGTACACAAGAAAAAAAAGTTCACGTCGCATGAGCAAGGAGACGTCTAATGTCGGTCCATAGCAGGTGCAGACTGCGACGCCAGATGACGTCTTTTTCCGACGTCCACTGGTCAATATAGAGGTCTTTTCTACATCAAAATTTAACTTATTCACTTCAGATAATAATACAGTATTAAGTGCTTTGTGTTGTCATCGTTACATAATCCCATACAACTCCCAGGTGGATGTAGCACTTTGAGATTTTTATTAATGAAAAGTGCGTTATAAATTAAATTCATTATTATTATTATGTAGGAGTGACTGGGGTTTGATCCCAGGACCTTTGGGTTTGGAGTCGGCTGCTCTGCTGCTACTCCATCTCTGGCAAACAGTGCCACAGAAACAGTATATTTGACCATCTATTGTGCAGCAGGAAACTGGTCCACCTAAGAGCGGCTATGGTTTACAAATAAATCATAATAACTTAAATTTCACTAGAAACAGTTGGACTAGACTCATAAAAGAGTAACTGCACATCACTCTTTTATGATTGTAAATGTTATGATTATAAAAATTATGCTTCACTAAGGCACACCTGCACCTGTCTTGAATGTATATATGACCTCCAAGTCCAACGTTCAAACATTCGCCTCTATATTGACGTACAAGTGAGGTCATGATTAGACGTCCAGCTCGTGGAGACGTCCAGAATTGGTCGTGACCGGCGGACTCAAAATAGACGTGATCTGCACATCCATTTGACGTCTAACGTTTAGTGGATTACTCTTGGGACAGTACGGAATACTGTGTAAAAAGTTAATGAAAAAAACTTGGGACAGGCGCCGCCATTATGTAGTTTTCTCTCAATAAGCCTACTAAATGTTTTGAGAAACTGGTCATGTCCCACATCAAGGCAACCGTCAACATCAATGAGGACCCTCATCAATACGCATACCGTGAGAACCGATCAACAGAGGACGCCATTTCTTCCGTGGTCCACACTGCTCTCACCCACCTGGATCAGAAAGACTCATACGTGCGTCTGCTCTTTGTGGACTTCACATCTGCTTTCAACACCATGATCCCCCAAACTCTGATAGACAAACTATCTACACTTGGACTAAGCCCCTCTATTTGTAACTGGGTACTAGACTTCTTAACAGACAGACCACAGTCCGTGAAGATCCACAACTTCTCCTCCTCCACCATAACCCTCAGCACTGGCTCTCCTCAGGGATGTGTGCTGAGCCCCCTTCTGTTCACTCTGCTCACATATGATTGTACAGCCACACTTCCAGGCTGTCATATTGTTAAGTTTGCAGATGATACAGCGGTGGTGGGATGCATCACAAACAATGATGAGTCCAGCTACAGACAGGAGGTGGAACACCTGGAGAGCTGGTGCAAAGAGAATAATCTTCACATGAATGTGAAGAAGACAAAGGAGATGATTGTGGACTTCAGAAGGAACAAACACACCCATGCCCCACTGAAAATAGGTGGGTCTGCAGTGGAAGTGGTCTCCAGCTACAAATACTTGGGTGTACACATGAATGATAACCTCAGCTGGAGCAACAACACCACCAGCCTGATCAAGAAAGGTCATCAGAGACTCTACTTCCTCAGACGGCTGAGACGAGCTGGTCTGAGCAGCCCAGTCCTCACCTCCTTCTACAGGTGTGCAGTGGAGAGCATCCTGTGCTCCAGCATCAACGTGTGGCATGGAGGCTGCACAGTTGAAGAGAGGAAAGCTCTGCAGAGAGTGGTGAAGGCTGCACAGAAGTCTGTTGGAGTCAGTCTCCCCACAATCACAGACATTTATACCTCCAGATGCAGGAAAAGAGCCACCTGCATCATGAAAGACCTCACTCATCCAGCACACTCACTCTTTGCCCCACTCCCCTCAGGACGGAGGTTGAGGAGCATCAAGTGTAGAACCACTAGACTGAGGAACAGCTTCTACCCTGAGGCTGTTAGACTCATGAATAAATAAAAATAAAATAAAAAATAAACACTGCAAAATATCACATCATACTGATGCTGATCTGTTTTCTTGTTGCTGTGTTCATCTGTGTTCATCTGTGACCATCTGCTCATACAAACTCATGTTCGTGCTGCTGTTTAATCCCACTAGATTAGGCCAGTGTTTTTCAACCACTGTTCCGTGGCACACTAGTGTGCCGCGAGTGATCGTCAGGTGTGCCGTGGAAATTATCCAATAACTGGTCCAAAAAGAATTTTTGAAAACGAATTAATTATCTGCGTTTGGCCGTACGCCGCTCTATTCCGTTCGTACGCAGAGGCACACGCGTATCCCCGCAGGGCATGTACGTGCAAAGCTCAATTTTTATGACCGCGAACGCAAGCACGTTGTCGTACAATAAACTGCCCGGCGCCGGACTGTTTTGTATGCGACACAAATGTATTAAATTCCCCTTTTTCATCCCTGATCTGGTCTTTTCTTTTGTTTTTTTGCTAAAAGTCAAGTGATCGCTTCCTCCTCCATTGACTCCATGACTGAAATGATGAGAAATGAATGACTTTGTCACGAGCGAATTAAACTATGGTCCAACGTGGCTGTGCGAGGTTCTGCAGATTTCCTGTCTGATGTGTGGGTTGCAGGACCAGCGCTCCCTGTTTTTAGTTTATTTTTTAGAACTTTCTATTAACATATAAACACAGAACACTGCTGCGGCAGAAGCTGCCAGCTCTCGCCTTTTTTCCCCACCCGACATGTCAATCAATTCAGTAGGCATGTCAGCAAATGAGACAGTACAGTGAGAGTTACATTTCGTTTGGATTTACTTTTACCGGGGACGCAACGGCACAGACTCCGTTGTGCTTGGTATGCGGTGAGAAGCCGTTTATTTAATTCCTATTCAAGAGACTTTAATAAGAATGACTATATATTTAATATAGGTGGATACAGAGTATCTTTGTTTACAATTTTGGTTGGTGGTGTGCCTCGGGATTTTTTCAATGAAAACACTGTGCCTTGGCTCAAAAAAGGTTGAAAAACATTGGATTAGGCTCAGTGTATTACTAGTTGATGTTTTTCTTAGTTAGTTCTAGATGTTATTACTGTTTTTCTCTTTCATTTGTTGTTGGATGTAACTGGGACCTCGTGTACATAATCTCGTTTTCATCACATGTACCACATGCGGTGCAAATGACAATAAAGACTCTCTGACTCTGACTCTGATTATATCACCACTCAAAACAACTACATTTCCCAGAAGCCAACAGTGCCCCACGTTGACATCTGCTGAAATAGAGGGAAAGTTTTTGTGATCCGAAAAAAGTTTGGACCTTATCCGTAGTGACTTCGGTGCCCAGCGGATGCAGAGCCACACAGAGCCCACCGGGAACCGGACCTCCAGACTCACCGGTGAATCCGAGTGCCGCCCGCCGGCCCATGAGGCCTTTCGAGGGGGGAGGCACCGCCTGGACGTCCCGAGTTCTCTCAAGAGCCCACCGGGACTTCCCTCATCCAGATTTGGACTCAATCAGACCACCGTGTGGTCCCGTGCTGGCCATCCGAAGGTCCGGCTCCCTCCAAAAGCATTTTGGTGCTCAAGGGCTGCAGAGAGCCGACCAGAACCGGACCTCTACTCATTCGGTCAATGCCGACCCACGAGAACTTCGGAGCTGGGAGGCGCCACCTGCAGGTCTGGCGTTCTCTCCGGAGCTCACCGGGACTACCCCAAGCCAGAACCTGCAGGGTAGATCTGTCAAAACAGAACCGAGTCGGATCAGAACCGAGCGCCTCTGCTGTTCTGCTGAGCTGGTGAGTAAACTCAAGTAGCTACATATGCTGTAAGTATGTTGTTAAAATGGTGTAGGTTTAGAATATTGCAAGAGTGTGGGAAGGGTTTCTAAAACCTTAATATATATACACACCGGTAAATACTAAAATTAAAATAACGTCGCTACTTCGCGGATTTTCCCTTCACTTCTGGAAAGAATCCCCCGCAATAAACAGGGACTACTGTAATTCCATGCTCCTAATAGGGAAGGTCAGATTAAGAGCTATACAACAAAAACAATTATAATCATGCACAAGACAAAAGACTATGCAAGGAAAAAAATGTACGGTAAGCATACTGAGAATCGTAAGGAAGAAAAAGTTTCAGCTTAAAATAGTTACTTAATCTATAAACGCAAACAAAAGTGGCCATCTCCCACTGAAAAAAAAACACCACTGTTGTTCTTAATTCTAGTAATCCAAAATATTCACGTTCCTTGTGGAAGTTTTAAAAAGCTTTTGTTTTCCTCCTCTCCAGACACTAGAAACTTTCGCCCGCCCAGTGATTTCAGACTTGAAGTTTGGGATTTATTTTTGAAAACATTTAATTTCTAAAGCTCAATCTGACACCAGTTCATTGAAAACTTTGGCACAACTACAGTTTCCTTTAAAGACCGAAAGAAGTTGCCGATATGACGGGATTAGGAGCTACAAACCGGATTCCAAAAAAGTTGGGACACTAAACAAATTGTGAATAAAAACTGAATGCAATGATGTGGAGGTGCCAACATCTAATATTTTATTCAGAAAAGAACACAGATCACAGATCAAAAGTTTAAACTGAGAGAATGTAATGTACTGTAAGTGTAATACTCAGGACAGTATTACACTTTTGTTATTTCATTTTATGCTTATGTTCATTAAATGTTTAGTGTTTTAGTTTCAGTGTTGGTGTAAATTTTCATACTTTTATACTACTATGCAAAAACTCAGGACAGTGTTACACTTTTGCTATTTTGTGCTTATGTTTGTTAAATGTTTCAGTGTTTTAGTGTTTGGATGGTTACTCTTGCACCGAGGGACTGAGAGAAATGCAATTTCAATCCTGTGTATGTCCTGTACATATTGCAGTTCTGACAATAAAGTTGACTTTGACTTTGACTAAGGGAAAAATATGTTGTTTCAAAATTTCATGGTGTCAACAAATCCCAAAAAAGTTGGGACAAGTCCATTTTTACCACTGTGTGGCATCCCCCCTTCTTCTTACAACACTCAACAGACGTCTGGGGACAGAGGAGACCAGTTTCTCAAGTTCTCATCGTCTTGGGTCTTCTTTGTCGCACCTTCCTCTTTATGATGCACCAAATGTTCTCTATAGGTGAAAGATCTGGACTGCAGGCTGGACATTTCAGTACCTGGATCCTTCTCCTACGTAGCCATGATGTTGTGATTGCTGCAGAATGTGGTCTGGCATTATCTTGTTGAAAAATGCAGGGTCTTTCCTGAAAGAGATGACGTCTAGATGGGAGCAAATGTTGTTCTACAACCTGAACAGATTCTCTGCATTAATCCAATTCCAAGATGGCGCCTATTGTTACGGCTTGCTATCTAACCCCTCTCCTGAACTTTCTACTGCTGTTCGTGTTCTGCCTTTTTTTCATCGACGATGCATCCTCGCTTCTGGTCTATGATCGCTCAACTCTTCTAAGTCTCCAAGACTCGCTGATCAACACACAGACTACTGGCAAATATGGACATTTTAAGCCTCCTCCACCTCCACCTTTCTTGGCGTCTGTTCCAGCGTACCTACAACGCAACGCGACCACGTTGCCACGCAACAAGCGACGCAGAAGACGCGGAACGAGAGCAGGCGTGCTGGTGAGATTTAAAAAGTATCTCTCGTCTCACAACACGGCGACGGCTGATTTACCTCCTGAATTCAGCGTCTTTGATGTCCGTCGTTCCTTCGCTCGTCGCCATAGATGCCTTGTTGCTGTCAATCATGACGTCAGCGATCAGTATCCATCTTGTTCTCCCGTAAGGACAAAGAAGCGAGGCTGCGTTAAACAGAACCTCCGCCCGCTCGCTCGAGCTGAGAGTGACGTAACTGGCTGTGTTCCAACCCGTGCAGCACTGTTTAACGCCAGATCGATCACTAATAAAACTTTTATATTAAGTGATTTGATCTCAACTCATCGTCTGGATCTGTTTCTGATTACTGAAACCTGGCAGAAAACAGGAGACAACAGCTGCTTCTCTGAACTCCTTCCAAATGGCTACTCCCACCTGAGCGCACCGCGTGGGGCTGGAAGAGGGGGGGGGCTGGCTGCAGTCTTCAATGAGGCGTTCAAATGCCGTTTGTTGCCTCAGAAAAACTATAACAGCTTTGAAATAATGGTTTTTGTGCTGGAATCTCCTAAACCTCTGCTGTGTGGCCTCTTTTATCGGCCTCCACAATACAATAAAGACTTTCTCAGTGAGTTTTCAGAACTACTGGCTGACCTGCTGCCAAAATTTGACTCGCTGCTCTTTTGTGGAGATTTCAACGTGCACACCTGTTGCTCAAGTAATCAACTTGGATATGAGTTTCAGGACCTTCTGGACTCTTTTAACCTGTCGCAGTCTGTCTCGGGGGCCACCCACAGCCAGGGTCATACACTGGACCTAATTATCTCCCACGGCCTTCACATATCTGCTGTGGAGATCCTGGACACCTGTATTTCGGACCACTTTCCCATATTATTTGAATTTTCCACCCCTCTTGCATCGAAAGCTGTTCTCCCAGCACATCTCTGCCGCTCCATCACCCCATCCTCCCAAAGTCAGTTCACTGATGCCTTCAAGAGCACTGACTTATGCTTTGCTGTCAGCCCGGACCCTTCTCTACATCCTGAGGACTTCATCACCTCCTTCCATCACACCTGCACAACGATCATGGACTCCATCGCTCCTCTCAAACAGGCATCTTCAAAAAACAGACCTTCACCATGGCTCAACGAAACGACGCGGGCTCTTCGACAACGTTGCAGAAAAGCAGAGCGAAAATGGAAGCGGGACCGGCTTCATGTATCTCAGGGAATACTGAGAGACTGTCTCTGTGATTATCAAAATGCTGTGAAGCAGGCCAAATCACAGTACCTCTCCAATTTAATCTCCACCAGCTCCAACCGGCCGAGGACGCTATTCAACACACTCCAGTCTGTCATCAATCCATCTGTCAATGTTCTGAAAACTGCCACTCAGTCTACCTGTGACGACTTTCAGAGCTATTTTGTCAACAAAATAGACTCTATCAGGCAGAACATTGTCAGCCCATCAAACACTGTCCAATCATGTGCGTCTGCAATAACCACAGCTGTTTTTGACCAATTTGACCTGGTCTCACTGCCTAACCTCACCAAGGTGGTTCAGCAGATGAAACCAACAAACTGTTCTCTGGACATCATTCCCTCTAAAATGTTCAAACAGTCCTTTGATGTAATTGGTCCTTGTGTTTTGTCATTTATTAACAGCTGTCTAACTTCAGGTTATGTGCCATCTGCTTTCAAACACGCTGTGGTCAGGCCTCTTCTCAAAAAACCAGGCCTAGATCCTACAGCTCTCTCTAATTTCAGACCAGTTTCCCATCTGTCATTTCTATCAAAGGTCCTGGAAAAGATTGTTTTTACTCAACTTCAATCTTTTCTTGAGCACAACAACCTGTTTGAAAAATTTCAGTCAGGTTTTCGAGCTCGTCACAGTACTGAATCTGCACTGCTCAAAGTGCAGAATGACATTCTTCTGTCCCTGGATGCAAAAAACCCTGTTCTGCTGGTGATGTTAGACCTCTCAGCAGCTTTTGACACCGTTGACCATCAGGTACTAATCAACCGCTTGTCTCAGCTGGTTGGCCTCCAGGGAGCTGTGCTTGAGTGGTTCAAATCTTACCTGACTGGGAGAACCTTTTCTGTCATGATAGGCGATCTGTCCTCCTCTTCATCAACCCCTCTGACCTCTGGCGTACCACAGGGATCCATTCTGGGGCCAGTCCTCTTTTCTCTTTACATGCTGCCATTAGGATCAATCATTGCACGTCATAATCTGTCTTTTCACATGTATGCAGACGATTTACAAATCTATCTGCCAGTCACTCCCAACCCCTCACTCAGTTCAAACACTCTTGTCAACTGCTTAAATGACATTAAGTACTGGCTGTCTCAAAACTTCCTCCACCTAAACACAGATAAAACTGAATGCATTTTATTTTTCATTCATTCATTCATTCAACCTTTATTTATACAGGCTAGCCTCGTTGAGTCACGGGGACTCATTTACAAGAGGGACCTGTCTCACTCACACCAAACAACCATCCACTCTCACACTCACACCTAGGGTCAATTTAGAGTCACCAATCAGCCTAACAAGCATGTTTTTTGGTCTGTGGGAGGAAACCGGAGTACCCGGAGGAAACCCACGCATGCACGGGGAGAACATGCAAACTCCACCCAGAAAGGCCCCGGACCGGGATTTGAACCGGCAACCTTCTCGCTGAGAGGCAGCAGCTCTACCAGTTGTGCCACCGTGCTGCCCATTTGGTGCACCCGATGACACCAGCAACATCCTTCCCAGTCCCAGTGTTGGTTTTCCCCTCCCCCACTTCAAGCCGGTGGTCAGAAATCTTGGAGTGCAGCTTGACTCCAACTTAAAGCTTTGAGATTTTTATTAATGAAAAGTACATTATAAATGGAATTCATTATTATTATTATTATTATTAAAGCTTGATAAACAGATCAGTTCTGTTGTCAAGACCAGCTTTTTCCAGCTCCGTCTGCTCTCTAAAGTCAAGTCATTTCTCAGCCGTGGTGATCTGGAGAAGGCCATCCATGCCTTTGTGACCTCCAGACTTGACTATTGTAATGCTTTGTATGTTGGTATTAATCAATCCTCCATCTCCCGTTTACAGCTTGTACAGAACTCTGCCGCGCGCTTTTTGACCAACACACGAAAATATGAACACATCACTCCTGTCCTGTCCTCTCTACACTGGCTCCCGGTTCAGTTCAGGATACAGTTCAAGCTGCTGCTGTTTGTTTTCAAAGCTCTGAATGGACTTGCACCTCTCTACATCTCAGAACTTTTGAAAGCCCATCAGCCCGGCAGAGATTTACGATCTGCCAGTCAACACCTGCTGGAGGTGCCTCGCTCAAGGTACAAACAATGGGGAGACCGGTCATTTTCTGTTGCCGGCCCAAAAGCCTGGAACAGTCTCCCCCTTGAGCTGCGTGCCACCTCTGATCTGACTCTGTTCAAAACCAGACTGAAGACCCACTTGTTCAAAAAAGCTTTCAGTGTGTAACTTTTATTACTTTTGGTATTTTAGTATGTAGCATTTTTTATTTCTATTGCCTTCTTTTATTACTCCATCCATCCATCCATCCATTTTCTTCCGCTTATCCGGGGTCGGGTCGCGGGGGTAGCAGCCTAAGTAGGGAGGCCCAGACTTCCCTCTCCCCAGCCACTTGGAGCAGCTCCTCTGGGGGAATCCCAAGGCGTTCCCAGGCCAGCCGAGAAACATAGTCCCTCCAGCGTATCCTGGGTCTTCCTCTGGGTCTCCTCCCGGTGGGACATGCCCGGAACACCTCACCAGGGAGGCGTCCAGGAGGCATCCTAACCAGATGCCCGAGCCACCTCAACTGGCTCCTCTCGATGTGGAGAAGCAGCGGCTCTACTCCGGCTCTACTTCTTTTATTACTGTTGTTTTTTATTCTATTTTCACTGATTTATTGTTCCAGTTTATTCATCTTTTTATCCTGTTAAGCACCTTGGTCAATGCAAGGCATTGTAGGAAGGTGCTATACAAATAAAGTTTATTATTATTATTATTATTATTATTATTATTAATGGTGCCTTTCCAGACATGCAAGCTGCCCATGCCACAAGCGCTCATGCAACCCCATACCATCAGTGATGCAGGCTTCTGAACGGAGCGTTGATAACAACTTGGGCTATCCTTGTCCTCTCTGGTCCGGATGACATGGCGTCCCAGTGTTCCATAAAGAACTTCAAATCGTGACTCATCTGACCACAGAACAGTCTTCCATTTTGCCACACTCCATTTTAAATGACCCCTGGCCCAGTGCAAACGTCTGAGCTTGTGGAGCTTGCTTAGAAATGGCTTCCTCTTTGCACTGTAGAGTTTCAGCTGGCAACGGCGGATGGCACGGTGGATTGTGTTCACTGACAATGCTTTCTGGAAGTATTCCTGAGCCCATTCTGTTATTTCCTTGACAGTGGCATTCCTGTTTGAGGTGCAGTGACGTTTAAGGGCCCGGAGATCACGAGCATCCAGTAGAGTTTTACGGCCTTGACCCTTACGCACAGCGATTGTTCCAGATTCTCTGAATCTTTTGATGATGTTATGCACGGTTGATGATGATAACTTAAAAGTCTTTGCTATTTTACGCTGGGTAACACCATTCTGGTATTGCTGCACTATCTTTCTGCGCAACAATGGTGGAATTGGTGATCCTCTTACCATCTTGGCTTCTGAGAGACTCTGACACTCTGAGAAGCTCTTTTTATACCCAATCATGTTGTCAATTGACCTAATTAGTGTTAATTGTTCTTCCAGCTGTTCGTTATACGCTTGTCCCAACTTTTTTGGGATTTGTTGACGCCATGAAATTTTGAAACAGCATATTTTTCCCTTAAAATGATACATCCTGTCAGTTTAAACTTTTGATCGGTGATTTGTGTTCTATTCTGAATAAAATATTAGATGTTGGCACCTCCACATCATTGCATTCAGTTTTTATTCACAATTTGTTTAGTGTCCCAACTTTTTTGGAATCCGGTTTGTAAATTATTTTCCTTGTGCAGAGAAGTAGTTTGTCGTAAAAACAAAACTAATAATAGTGAGAACTGAGAGTGATCAAACCTGGTCCCTGCTGGGCTAATATACCCTCTGCTCCACTCAGAGGCTTTAAAAGACCGTTCTCCATGAAGGCTACGACAGGAACTCGACCCTCCTCCTCCTCCACTTGCTGCTCCTCTCCTCCAAGAGGAGGCAGTTGGATCACCTCTTCAAACTGTCCGTTCTCCCTGGGAAAACGAAACGTAAATGAAATGTTTGATAATAACGAGGACGTGACAGAGTGGTGTGACTTCCACCTCTGCTCAGGATGGCTCGGCGCTGCGCTGCTGGAGTTCAGGGAGGGGTCCGGCTGCAGACTGCTGCCGTTACTGTTCTGTGACGCAGATGCTGCAGGAGAGGCGGGGGTCATTGTTGGTAAAAGAAACCCATTGTGGTCACCAGGAACAGCATCAAACGAGCAACAGAGGGTTTAAAGTTACCTGCGTTGTCTCCATTCCCGACTTTCTGCAGCTGAAATAAGAAAAATGAGAATAAACCTTCCAAACGATCATTTTGTTTTTTAGCGTTCTCACCCTGGTTGTCACCTTCTCTGATGGGTCGGAGCGTCTCGTTCGCTTCATGATCTCCTCAAGACGCTGGTGCAGGTGACAAAGGAAGGAGGAGGAATTTATTTAATGAAGAATTAACCCCACGTTACTCAAACTGCATCTTTAAAGCAGGTTACCTTCTTTCTCTCCAGCCGCTCGGCCTCTTCTTTCTGAAAGTGCTTCTCTCTTTCCTGCCTCAGTCGCTCGGCCTCCTCTCTCAAGCGACACTCCTCCTCTTCTTTCTAAGACGATCGCAGATTTGTCACATTAGGAGCAGACTTTTTTTAATTTATTTTTTATTCTTTATTCATTTTCAGTTAAAATTGATTATTAAAACAAAAACAAACAAAAATACAAAGAAAATGAAAGGCAGCAGAAAGAAGAAAAAAATCTTATAACATCTGCTCCTTAAAAAAAAAAACTTATGAAATAAAATACATTCAAACATAAATAGTCTTTAAATAACATAGCACGCCAAAAACCGTCTCCGTGCCAAGAACAACCGATTTCAATAAGAATATGCTAAACAATTTTCATATTTTTTCAATAAACTACTTTTTACCATTTTCTTAAACAAAAACATTGAGGAAGCTTTTTTACAATTATTATCCAAAACATTCCACAGTTTTATTCCTTGAACTGATGTGCATCGTTCTTTTGAATTTGTTCGAATTTTTGGTTTCACAAACATTGCTAGTCCTTTTAATTTGTAATTACTGACTCTCTTAATAGAATTCCATAGTCAACCAGTTCATAAAACTTTAATAAATTTAGCTGATGAAATATGTTAGATGGGTGAGTGTAATGCTTTCCTGTGATGATTCTTATTGCTCTTTTCTGTAAAATAAAAATAGAATTTGTAGATGTTTTACATGCACTCCCCCAAACTTCAACACAATAAGTCAAATATGGAAGAACTATAGCATATAATATAAGTAATGCTTTATCATTAAATAATTATTTAGCCTTATAGAATACAGCAATAGATCTGGCCATCTTTGTTCTCAAATAATTAAGATGAGATTTCCAGGTCAGGTTCTCATCAATAACTACACCCAAAAATTTCACATCTTTCACTTTATTAATTATATTACCATTAATTTTAAATGTAGCATCAACTGTGATTTTTCTATTACTAAATACCATACAATTAGTTTTTTTTAATTTAGTGATAATTTGATAAGCCCAAACCAAGTCTGTATTTTTACCAACTCTGTTTCCATCATGTCCAGCATTCGATCGCTGATGTTTCAGCTAAAGTCGGTGTTTAGTCTGAAATTTATTTTCAAAAAGCTTTTAGGTCCTTTCAGGTGTGCAACTTTTCTGACCTGTTTCTGGAGTCTGTCCGCCTCCTCCCTCTCCTTTTGAAGCCTCTCCTCCTCAGCCTTCTTCTTCTCCTCCTCAGCCTTCTTCTCCTCCTCCTCCTCCCTCCTTCTCCTTTCCTCTTCCTGGCGTTGAGCCTCCTCCTCTCTCCTCGTTCTCTCCTCAGCTTTGCGGCGAGCCATCTCCTCTTTTGCTAATCTGTGCAGGAGCACACCAGTTTCAGTCACATTTTAAAATAAACTATAAAACCTATAAATGCTGTATGCTTCAACGCACCTCGCCTGCTCCTCGTTCTGCTTTCGCTCCTCTTCCTCTCTGTCCCTCTGCTCCCGGGCCAGACGTCGTTTCTCAGCCAGGATGCGACTTGCCTCCTCTGGATCCGTGGTGCCCGCTGAAGGTTTGGGAGCTGGAGGACTGCTTGAACTGTCTGTAAGAAATAAAAATACAGATTTAAACAACAGAAACCAAACAGGGCTGCAGGATGCATCACCAACTGACCGCTGGCTCCTGAGGCTGCTGCTGGTGTCTGCTCACTTGAGGTCTTGTTCTGACCCAACGGCTGAGGTCGAGGTCGAGGAGCGCTGAAAGACAGCTCCTCCTCCTCCTCAGCTCTGGTGGGCGTTGTGGGATGGGAGCTCTGTGGCGTGATTCTAACAGGACGAAGGTTTCCAGCATCTTCTGTTCCAGGAGACTTAAGCAGCTTGGGAGTCGGGGGACGTCCTACTGTCTTCAGCGGAGGTCTATGCAAAAGTTTAAAAAATAAAAATAAAAGCTGCATTTGTCTACAACACATAAAATAAATAAAAGCTTTCATGTGAGTTTTAAAAAAAAAAGACCCAGCTTCTGATAAAAAAAAAACTGTTAAAACTTTGATACCTGCCAGGAGAGGGTGCTGTTACTTTGCTGCTCTTTTTAGCAGGAGCCATGAGTTTGTTGGGGGGTAAAGTCAGAACCGGATTCAGTGGAAGGGACAAGTTGCTCCACGACTTCCTGACATGCTCTCGGTCTTTCGGCTTCTGATGAGTAAACGATGAAATGGTCATTTATTTGCACAGAAAATTAAAGCCCCAGTTATAAATTTGAGAATTTTCTACACTGAGGCCTGACTTGGACTCCCAACACATTTTTGCACGAAACATAGATGGTTCTGGGACTGGACTGTCCCTGAAAGGAGAAGCAACTCTGAATTATCAATAACAGGATTAGACTCAAACTGAAATCCACACAAAACAAATGCTCTCTGGCAAAAAGTCATCCAAAAAAAAAAAAAGCACTACAAAGTAAATCCCAATTTCATTCAAATGTTTGACACTAAAACTATAAACACAGTGCTATGTGTTCTCATCATTGTATGTTCCTATACAACACATATGTCAGATCCGGCCCGCAAATTAAATATTTATGGCCCCCCTGAATGATATATAATTACTATTAGAAACGGCCCGCAGGCCACAGCCGCCCGCTGGTGTTTTGCGCGCACCAAAACTACATTCCCCACAATGCAACGGTAGCAGGGGTGGGGCCAATCCAATCCGGAGTTGTGTCTCGAACCCAGATTAAGAAGACTCGCCTCACTTCACATTCAGGAAATTCAGTTACTTGGCCAGCTCCAGCGTGTGTGGGGGAGTAGCACTTTAGCTAACAGCTAGCCAACTTTTTATCGTAACATGTCCGCTGTGTGGAAGTATTTTAAACTAAACACCGCAAGACAGCAACGTGCAATGTCTGCAGAGCCATAGCGCCACAGGTTAGGTCAGGTCAAGTTAGTTTTACGTTGGACATTCGAGCTCCGCTCCAGGGCTTCAGCGGGACGCCACTCTCGCTGAACCGAAACAGGGAGACCGACAGCGGCCAGCCGCGTCCAGTCCTACGGCGCTGTCTGACCATCTCGTAGGAGGGACAGGCAGAGAGCGGCTGACCGGATTGAACAAGAAAAACACTGCTGAAGCCCCGGAGCTAAAATGTTCACTGAGAAGTTGCTAAACTTCATCATAATTAATGACTAACAGCTATCAGCTGTAGAAAATGAAGGATTTCACAGCTTGATACTTGTAGCCAACAGTAAACAATCATAAAAAAGCATATTAATTAAAAATCACAAGAAAACTGTATAAAAAAACACAAAACATAAACAGCTACATTATAAAACAATGTAAAATACTAAAATCAGGAACATGTCTGTGTTGATTCATGCCAAGAACTTAGTAGATGTAAAGCTATTTAATATTTTATTTAATTCATTTATTCATTCAAGAGACAAAATAAAACAAATTCATCAAAAAGAAAACACAATGAAAAGAGTGCAGAAAGAAGAAAAAATTATTGTATCACCCCCTTATAATAAACATTGAACCAGTCCGGCCCATGGCTTGTAGCAAAAATTTTTTTGTGGCCCTCGGTGTATTTGACTTTGACACCCCTGCTATACAAAGACAAAATTGGCTCTCTGAATTTAACTCATCACACCTGGGATACACCCAGGTGGGGCAGTGGGCAGCTATGCAAGCTGCCCGGGGAGCAATTCGGGATAAGGGTCCCGAGTCGGCTGCCCTGCCCCTACACAATCTCGGCCCCACAAATAAGTAGAGAACCATAAAATAAACTATAAAACTAAACAAACTTGTAATATCTGTATTAAAAGATATCAAGTGAGTCATTTTTGACCAAAATCTACAAGCAATGGTAAGCCTTGATAAGATAATAAGATAAGATAATAATGTCAAATAATACCTTTAAGAGCCCTGATGCACTTAAAGGTGCAGTCTGCAGTTTCTGTAGAACGCAGCACTTAGAAACATTTTCAACAGGCAAAGCATTCTGATCCCTCCCCCTCAGAGTCATATATGGCTCTGCTCCCCCTTGCTCTGCTGAAATTCAAATTCAAGCTCTGTTTTTATTGGCTGATTCAAATTCAAGCTCTGTTTTTATTGGCTGGTTACAAACTCTGTTTTTATTGGCTGGTTAACGGCGGGTCACTGTGGCTTTTTAGAAATGCTTTTAGTAACACCTGGAGAAGCAAGGGGACTATAGTTTTTTCAAAGATTACTTTGTCTAACATCAGTCTGTCAGGAGATAGTGACAAGAGTGAAGAAATATGTTAAACATATATTTTTAGAAAACTTACAGACTACACTACAGAAACTGCAGACTGCACCTTTAATATTATAATGCAACCACGACAGCATGTCTTATAATAAAATAATAATAATAATAATACATTTCAAGGTGCCTTTCAAATCACTCAAGGTCACCAAACAAGAAATACAAAGATCAAAAACAATAAAACAATAAGATATCAATAAAATCAAACAATTAATGGTAGAATACATAATGACATTAAACAGAAAGCAAGTTTGAAAAAGTGAATTTTAAGGTTAGATTTAAACGAGGACAGAGAATGAGAATTACAGATGTGGTGAGGAAGAAAGTTCCAGAGACGAGGGGCTTTGTGGGAGAAGGCTCTGGATCTCATAGTTGTCATGTGGGCATGAGGCATAACAAGAGAAATGGATAAGGAGGAGCGAAGACTTCAGGCGGGTGTGTATTAACAAAGATGATCAGTGAGGTGCAGAGGTGCCAAGTTATGGAGAGCTTTGAAGGTGAGGAGGAGAATCTTGAAGTCAGTGCAATATTTTCTGGGTAACCAGTGAAGATGTTTAAGGATAGGGGTGATGTGTTCCTTCGAAGTAGTTCTGGTGATGATCCGAGCAGCTGTGTTTTGAACAAGCTGAAGTTTATAGATGATTTTAAGAGGAAGATCTGAGAGGTGGGAGTAAGCGTAATCTAACTGAGAGGTGACTAGAGCCTTGATAAGGATGGCTGTACTGGTGGGAGTAAGAAATGAACAGAGACGGTTTATGTTTTAAAGACAAAAATATGCAGACCGAAAAATGTTACCGACATGAGATTCAAAAGATAAAGTGCTATCAAGGATGACACTCAGACTCTTATCTGTAGGGGAGGGAGAAACTGTGTAATCATCAACTTAAATTATGAACATATTACATTTGGATAAGGTAGACTTGGTTCAAACAAGGAGAAATTCGGTTTTCTTGGAGTTCAGTTTAAGAAAGTTTTCACTAAACCATAATTTAATTTCACAGAGGCAGTCCGAAAAGAAGGATGGTGGAAGGGTGGTGTTGGGCTTGGTACAGGTGGGTGTCATCTGCATATCAGTGAAAATGAATACCAAATTTTCTAAAAATGAGACCAAGTGGAAGAAGATAAATGATAAACAGGTGAGGACCAAGAACAGAACCCTGCGGTACACCTGAAATAACTGGGGAGGACTGTGACTTTAAGTTCTTAAGTTGGACAAAGTGCTGACAGTCAAGACAGGTAAGATAGAACCCAATTCAAAATGATGCCCGAAAAACCAATGGAACATAATCTATCAAAAAGAAATATCATGCAATGGTATCAAATGCTGCACTTAGGTCAAGGAGAGTCTTCTCAAGAGCAATCACTTGCTTGGATAATATTCACACCAAAAAACGATGCATGACTTGAAATACTTTTAGCAGATTTTTGTTAGCCTCTTTGCTAAAAAGCAGTGAGAAAATGCTTATGAAGGAAGAGTCCTTCCGTTTATTCTAGTGGTATGTTGGATAAAGACTATTGTTAATAAGTACAAACAACTAATAATTCATTCAACCTTTATTTATCCAGATTAGTCTCATTGAGTCACGAGGACTCATTTTCAAGAGAGACCTGTTTTAGATAGATAACATAAACGGACAATAATCCAACCAAAAGCAATTAAAATCAAATAAAAGTACTTATAAAAATACTATTAATTAGCCAGCGTGGTTATTAATAATGCCCAGGCTAGCAAAGACTTTGAGATTTTCATTAATGAAAAGTGCGTTATAAATTAAATTAATTATTTTTATTATTATTATTATTATTGATGTTGCACCTAAATATTGTATAATAAATTTATGATTTAAATTTTATTTTTTTGTTTATTTATTAATTTCATTTCCATTAAAAAAACAATATGATTTCAAGAGAAAAAAACAATATAAAATACCTATAAAATGAAAGGCGGCAGAAGAAGAATAAAATCATCAATTCTGCCCCTTCTTAACAAAATCAATTCAAACAATCAATTCAAGCAATAATCACAAATAATACAAGAAACCCCAAACTTATCAATTTTTCTTTATATTTCCCTAATATTAACTAACTTAGCTATATCTCATCAGCATTATATTCTTGATCTTTTTCTTAAATGCAAATAATGATTCCTCATTTTTAATATCATTATTCAAACCATTCCATAAATCAATTCCCCTCATTAAAGTAGACCTACCCCGCAAACTTGTTCTAAACTTTGGCTTAACAAAAATTTCTGTGACATTTACAAAAACCTTCAAAAACACAAAGAAATTGTTGGTTATAGGAAGCAAGTATGAACAGATTATTTTACATCAGCACTTGAACATAAAAAAATAAATTAGTTACCTGTTCCATTATTATTCATGTTCTTAGATGGGGCATTTCATATTTTCGGTGATCCATCTCTTACCTGCGTCGTCCCAGTGGTCCTCCTCCGTGGGGCGTTGGACAAAGAGGACGGCGTCTCCCTGCTGAGGCTCCTCTCCTGGCTGCGACAGTGAGGAAGACTCTGGGCCTGCAGGGCCTTGAAGGACATAGCGCCCATGGGGTGGCAGGACACTGAGCGAGGACACACAGGCATGGCTACAGTGATGTACGAGGTGGAGGCAGGGAGGAGTGTTTTAAAGGAGGTGGGAATCGGAACGGTGAGAGGATGTGTGGGAAATAAGGATTTAATAAAAAGAAACAGATGATCAGGAAGATGGAAAACAACGAGGAGGAGTTTAGATGAATATTAAGGAAGGAGCCATGGATTTAAGAAGGTTCAGTGAAGGGTTTAGAAGGAGTGAAGAGATGATGTTTGACAGAAACAGAACAGAAGAGAAACAAAGTGTTAGTGCTACTGATTAGTAGAAGAGCTGCAAACACACTGAAACCATCTCCTGGGCATAGCTCAACGAAGAATTAAAGAGAAAGAATTAGTAAGCCTAACAGATCACATAACACGCAAAGATATGACAGGCACACATTTAAGTGAAATACTCACACAATGGACAAATATTATTCAAGCAAAGCATTAAATATGACAAAAAAAATAGGAGGAAGTGAACATGTAGGTCTATACAGAAACACAAGCAAGAAAAGAAATAAAGCACAACTGTAGCGTTAACTGTGTGTAAATAAAGATGGAACGGGCTGAATATGAGCACGTCCATATATTAAGAAAAAAACAACTGCTAAAAAAATAAAAAAATACAGTGAACTGTTGCTCAGTGGATTAAAACAATGATGCATGTCAGAAATACCACTTTCCCTAATTTTTAGATACATGTCAAAACATACCAACCAGTGGTGTAGTCTACGTGATACTCGGGTATACAGAGTACTGTATATACCACTAGTAGAAACGCTGAACAATTTCTGTATACCCACTTAAAAGTGCCCAGTGATAAATGACATATCATTAGGCATGTGTCATTGATATGTTAAATGGCAGTTAAACACTATCAGGGCGGCCGTGGCGTGGTGGTAATGGCAGTCGTTCCCCGATCGGAAGGTTGGCGGTTCGAATCCCGGTTCCCCACACCATGTGTCGTTGTGTCCTTGGGCAAGACGCTTAACCCCGAGTTGCTCCCGGTAGGACTGGAAAGCACCTTGCATGGTAGTCTGCCGCTAC
>JBBPBX010013925.1:17920-31955 GCA_038048925.1 Garcialebias charrua | reverse complement strand
TTGATTGAGCCTCCAGTTTTCTTCACTTTTAAACGTTCCTCGATAACCAAACAACTTGAAGACGTCTCTGACTGACTCGTCTTGTGAAATTGTTTCCCATGCTCAGTGAAGCAGCAAGAGTTGTTGCCAGTGTTTATGCCTGACTCAGGAGCTCTGCTCTCCTTCCAGTCTTTGTCACCGTCTTCAGGTTCTGACCCAGAGTCTGATAAGTCTTTTAGCTGAGAGTCAGAGTCATTCACCTCATCATCTTCATCATCCTCACTGACTTCAGTCTGTTTTTTTTTTTTTTCCCATTTATAGATGGCCTCCCTTCTCACCTTATAGTAGGGGTGTAACGAGATCTCGCGATATTAAACTCCCGCGATATCTCTCGTTGAGAGGTAACGTTGTCTCGCGAGTCGGTAATGCTAGCAGCCCCTAGTAAGTCAGCATCACGGACAGCATGAATTCGCCGGATGAAGTTGCTATAGAAGACGCCTCAACTACTGATGGAGGGTCCCGGTGCCGCAGACGCCTCTACATTGATGGAGGGTCCCGGCGCTGCCGACGCTGCCCCGGATGTAAAGACACACTTGTGTAAACACCGGTGTGACCGGTGTTGCCAGATAGAGTCCCACCCACCCAAAGCACTCTTTACCCGCAAAAGTCAGAAGGAAAATCGCGGTGAACCGCCCAATCTGGCAACACTGGTGAGTGACGGCTGCAGATTCAGTGCTGATGCGGATATTTATGTTCAATTTTTGGAAAGTCCTGCGTGAATATCTATTTTTTTAAACAAAGTTGAACGTTCTAAGGTCTAAGGAGATTCAATCAGTAAAATGAAGACATCAGTTGAGTTTGTAATACATGTTAAAACAGAATAAAAGCCTTTTTGCGGCATAAAACCGATCTTTGAAGTTTTCTTGAACTAATATTAAAATCTCGTCTCGTTCTCGCAAACTCTGTAATTTGTCTCGTCTCGTCTCGAGAGTTTTGTGTATCGTTACACCCCTACCTTATAGCCATCCTCTCACTCCAATATGTATTTTTTTTTTTTTTTTGAAAAGAGAGAAAGAAAGAAAAGAGAAAGTAAGACAACAAAACAACAATTATCCACAAAAAGAGCACAAGGCAAACACACCCAACCTCCGTCCACAATCCTGCAAAGCACATGACAGAACACAGCAACGAAACATACATGCATAAAGACTGATAATATTCATGACCTTGCAGTAGATTTCTATAAATACACATACCCATACCTACAAATATATATACAGTATACATACATATACATTTATATTCATTCATATACCCATCTACATATCTGCATATATCTACATATACATCCCTGCATCCATTTGTGTGTGGTTGTGAGCATGCATAAGTGAATAAGGTTCCTCCAATAGAACATTTAGTAGCGACTGTGAAGCATCAGAGATCCGTCCCCCCAAAGCCCGAGACAGACGAAGGGGCGATCAAAGCCCAAGACCCCAGGAAGGACCCCGAGCCCAGAGTCCCCAGGACCACCCGAACAGGACGAGCCACTCGTCCACTCCCCAGATCCGACCAAGGGGAAGAACCGGACGAACCCCACCAGCGACCACACACAATGACCCCCCGGGGTCAACTGCGACAAATACACAGGCCCCCGCCGGAGCCCGCTGCACCGACGTAGCCCCAGGGCCGGTCACCGAGGCTCCGGGCACCGGGGACGCCCACCCCTCAGGCCCAGACCCGACAGGACCAGAGGACACGAGCCCCACCAGGCAGCCACCAGGCCGAGCCGACAACGCCCAAGCGCCCAGCCCCAGATAGTGAGGGCCCCAAGCACGCCCGCAGGCAGAGGAACACCCACCAGGGGGCCACGTGGCAGGAGCACAACACTAAGTAGCCTCAGAAGTATCAGAGAGGGGGCAGTCCAAGTCCCAGCCTGACACTTAAACATTCATACACAGACACACTCATTCAGACCCACCCTCATCCTCACCCTCAGTCACAGAAAGACAAACAATAACGACACGCTCCATTCATAATCCCGATGCACACTCTATACCCCCTAGGTCCAAGACATGTACCTGCTCCCTACATGGGGCAGCCCACATCCAAACCCAGGAGGTAGGCCCATTCATTCTGGGGTGGAGAGTAGCAGACATCCAAGATCCGGCCCACCCCGCGCCCTGCCGACAGGACAGGACACCCGAGTCCAAGCAGCCCCAGGGGGAGCGCACTGCCAGCCCCGCCCACGGCGAACCCGCAGGCCCCGAACCCCCCCACACCCCAGCACAACCCCTGACGGCCCACCCCCAGAATGTCCGCCAGGCAACCAGGGGGGTAAGAGAAAAATAAATAAATAATATATATATATATAAATAAATACATAAATAAATAAAATTGAAATTAACAAATCAAGACCCCGACACACACACCCCCGTCCCCAAATGTACTGTTGGTGAGTGTTGTTGTAAAGTGTACTTAAAAGGGAAAGAGAAGGAGCAAAGGCTGGCATTGTACCAGTTTCCCCTCCACTCCAACTCTAACCCAGGCCCTTATTGTCTAAATGCATAATGTTGAGTGAGCATAGGCATGGGGGCGAGAGTGATGTCATCCCGCCACCCATAACCATAGTGCTCATTCCATTCCCTATATGTGACTTTTATGAGGATGTTTATGAATGAATGTCTAAAGTGTATATAAAATTGAGTCCCAGGTGTTCTGAACAACAGAGATGTAAAACCATTGCAGCACACCCGAGACTCAAATTCCCTACATGTATTAATTTAAGATGAAGAGGGCGGAGGTGCGTGGTGAGGGATGGGGAGAAAATATCTGCAGGAACAATGCTCCCACAGCGAGTCAGCTCCCCCGCTGACCCTGCGTACCCCCCCCAGCTCGCCAAGGTCCACCCAAGGAGCGAGGTAAAAGAAACACCTCTCCGACCGCCAGGCCATTGAGCCAAGACCAGAGAGGGACACGGCCCCGAGGGCCGCCAACAGCAGAACCAACAGCCCACACCCACCAGGGCCGCCACGACCCCTGCGAACCGCAGTCAGCCCGCCGTCCAAGAAGACACAAAATCCCACATGGACGACACGGCCAAGAGCGCCCGCCCAACCGCCGACAGAGCCAGGAAGCACTGAGAACAGGCCCCAACCAGGGCCCGCACACCGGCCAAGCATAGTCCAAGACCATCATCAAGGACAGCCACTTAGTGCCCACCCCAGAAGAAATACTAAACCCATCCTTCATATTAACCTCTCCGGGTCGGGGATGAGGTCCTTCCCCAAGTGGAGGAGTTTAAGTATCTCGGGGTCTTGTTCACGAATGAGGGAAAACTGGAGCGTGAGATCGATAGGCGGATAGGTGCAGCGTCCGCAGTGAAGCGGGCGCTGTACCGGTCTGTCGTGGTGAAGAGAGAGCTGAGTCGAAAGGCAAAGCTCTCAATTTACCGATCGATCTACGTTCCCACCCTCATCTATGGTCATGAGCTTTGGGTTGTGACCGAAAGAACGAGATCTCGGATACAAGCGGCTGAAATGAGTTTTCTCCGCAGGGTGTCTGGACTCTCCCTTAGAGATAGGGTGAGAAGCTCAGTCATCCGGGAGGGACTCGGAGTAGAGCCGCTGCTTCTCCACATCGAGAGGAGCCAGTTGAGGTGGCTCGGGCATCTGGTTAGGATGCCTCCTGGACGCCTCCCTGGTGAGGTGTTCCGGGCATGTCCCACCGGGAGGAGACCCAGAGGAAGACCCAGGACACGCTGGAGGGACTATGTTTCTCGGCTGGCCTGGGAACGCCTTGGGATTCCCCCAGAGGAGCTGCTCCATGGCTGGGGAGAGGGAAGTCTGGGCCTCCCTACTTAGGCTGATACCCCCGCGACCCGACCCCGGATAAGCGGACGAAAATGGAAATGGAGAACACATAACACATTAGACATCCAGGCTGGGTTTGCCCGTCCCCTCCCATTGGCCACCAGTCCCGCCCCCAGACACCCAACCCCCCAGTACATGAACCCCCAACCCACCAGCCAGCCGAGGGCTCCTGGCCAAAAATACAAATAAACACAAAAAAAACTAAATAAAAATAAACAAAAATAAATACAACACAAACAAACAAACACAACTAAATAAAAATAAATAAAATCAAATAAACACAAATAAATACAAATAAACACAAATAAATACAAACACAAATTAATACAAATAAACACAAATAAACAACTAAATACAAATAAACACAAATAAATACAAATAAACACAACTAAATAAAAATAAACAAAAACAAATACAAATAAACACAAATAAATACAAATAAACACAAATAAATACAAATAAACCCAAATAAACACAAATAAATACAAATAAACACAAATAAATACAAATAAACACAACTGCATATTTCAAATTAATCCTTAAGCTTCAAATGGCTCAAAATTCAACTGCCCGCATCGTTACCAACCCCCCACCCCCCATTCTACCACATCACCCCAGTTTTACAGCAACTTCACTGGCTTCCAGTCACATTCAGAATTCAATTTAAAATCCTGTTGTACACTTTTAAGGCTATTCATAGCCTCTCCCCTCCTTACCTGTCTAATCTCCTGCACATTACCACCCATTCACGCTCTCTTCGTTCTTCCTCTTCCATCCATCTCAATGTGCCTCTTGTCCACCTCAGCACCATGGGACACAGAGCCTTTTCTCACTCTGCTCCCCAACTCTGGAACGCTCTTCCCCCAGACATCCGTAACATTGACTGCCTTCTGACCTTCAAATCAAAACTCAAAACTCATCTGTTCAAGTTAGCCTTCTCACTTTAATTTTTCTTTTTTATATAGTTATTTTATATTGTTTTATTGTGTTTTTAATGCTGTGAAGTTTCCTTGGATGTTTTGAAAGGTGCTACCAAATAAAATGCATTATTATTATTATTATTATTATTATTATTATTATTATTATTATTATTATTATTATTATTTTCTGGTGTTTCTACTTACAGATTTGAACGAACTTCTCCTAGGGATTTTAAAGGATTGCCTTCAAACTTGGTTAATATGCCCTTAATACACTGGACAGTAAAAATGATCAAAAGCTTGCATTTTCATTTATACTAAAGGGGCGTGGCCAGGACTCAAATTTGTGTTTCACTCCATAAATTTCAAACAGCTATAACTTTCACAATGAAAGACTGAAATGCACCAAACTTGGCATGACTCATCCCTGTTGGATGCCCGGCGATCCTTTGTTGTCATGTTGTGACTTCATTGAGGTCCTGCCCCCTCAGAACAGGAAGTCACTTTTTTTACTTGGAAGCACCCTTGAACTAATCCGGATAAGGTAAGCGTGAATATTTGATTTGGATCCAATATGTACAGTATTATCTTAACATAATCAATTGATGGTAAATAAAGTTTAAGAACCACATTAATCAGTTATCAAACTGGGAGACTACAAAACTGAAGTCAATGTATTGTTTGCAATCCTATGAAATGTCTGTGCAGCTTTAAGGGATAACATTTGTGTATGGGTGCAAGAGTAATGTAAGAAATCTGATCTGTTAGTGGTTTTATTTTTCAACAAAAATTGCATGTGATCCTTTTTTCTCAAATTACTTGCAACTTATCTTCAGAAAGAATTGAATCACAAGATCTGGATTCCTCAAGTGATGAGCAGGAGTACTTTTATTCAGCCACGGAGGCAACAGAAACTTCAGCCACGGAGGCAACAGAAACTTCAGCCACAAAGGCAACAGAAACACAAGTGAATGAGATGACAGATGAGGATACCAATAAGGCACCAGAGACAACATCTTCATCTTCCATTTCCTCTTGTTCTCGTCAAAAACATGGTAAAGAAATAGTTGTTGGTTTGTCTTGGGCTTTTGTACCAACTACTGTTTTCTGTCAAAAACTCATTCTATAGTTCACAAAAAAGTTACATCATGTCATCTGGACGGTTTCCTTTTTGGAAGAAAATTTTTCATCTTTCATCTGAAGGACTTAATCAGTCTGAGGCCTACCAACAGGATATGTCATACCAAGCACATTGTTGATGTGTTTCAAACCAGTCTGCTGTTGAGTTCCCAGGCATAATGGCTTTACACATGCAAAATGGAGGACCATCAGTCTAAAGCAGTTAATCATAGTGCATAACAACACTGAGCTCAACAGCAGACTGGTTTGAAACAAGTCAACAAGGTGCTACTTAATACAATAGACCCTGTTGGCAGGCCTCAGACTGATGGGAGTCCTTTGGATGAAGGATAAAACATTTCCTTTCAAAAAAAGAAACTCTCCGGATGATACAGTTTAACTTTTTTGTATGTACCCTGATGCATGCTCATTTCTTAAATACCTTTTTTGTATGTAATTTATTTACCTGAATGATTGAGCCTACTTTCTTTTTTCTTTATATAGTTATTTTTCAAACAATAATGCACCTTTTGAATAGGATTCTTTGGTGTTTTTAACATTGCTTTGTTGTTTGCTCTTTCATATACACATATGTGCAGCTTTGATCATAACTATAATTTGACACTGGTTAGAAATGTATTACTGACGTCAGAGGATGAGATGTCCACTTGGGCTGTGCATAAAATCAATTTAAGTTTTGAAGTTGATTTTTGCTCCAACAATCACAAAAAGTGAAAAGGAGAGAAGACTTTCTTTTACTATATAGATATATAGTATATCTATATATTTGTGTATATATGTGTATATATGTATGTGTATATATGTGTATGTGTGAAAAGCTTATTTAAAAAGTCTTCAGTGAATCCAAAATGCTGCTACCAGTGTCTTAACTGGAGTTAGTAGGAGAGATCATATCTCTCCAGTTTTAGCGTCTCTACAATGGCTCCCTGTTGAATCCAGAATTGAATTCAAAAATTTACTTCTAATCTATAAAGTCTTTGAAACACTGATTGAGAACTAACCAGAGGTGCACTCATATGTAGATTTCTTGTCTATTTTGTTATGGCATCATATCCTTATTTTAATTTCATGTTGTGTGTTACGCAGGTGATGCTTGTATTATTCTCTGCTCTTTGTTTTGTGGGATGTTTCTTGTTCTTGCCTTAGGACAATGGATTAAAATTAGCTTTTGTGCTAACTCTGGCATATTTACATTGATGCTAACTGCTGACATGTTGTATTGTCTTAATTTAAATAAATAAATAAATAAATAAATAAAATGAAATTTAAATTAAAGCCCTCAACAACCTAGCTCCATCTTAAATTGGAGATCTTATTGTTCCAGATTTTCCTAATAGAGCACTTCTCTCTCACACTGAAGGCTTACTCGTGGTTCCTACCTAGAGTTTCCAAACGCAGAATGGGAGGAATATCTTTCAGTTATCAGGCTCCTTTCTTGTGGAACCAACTTCCAGTTTCTGTCTGTGAGGCTGATAACATTGTCCAGTTTTAAGACTAGACTTTCATTTTTGATAAATCCTAGAGTTAGGGTTGGCTTATAATATGCTGCCGCCATAGGCTTAGACTACTGGAGGACAGAATTACCTGATTTCTTAAAATGATTTCTTAAAATTGAATAGTTATCATTTGATACTATTTATATCATGTGATTCTTGATCTGCCATTGTGTATCTGTTCCTCCTCCTTGTTATTACTAAACCCAACTGGTTAAAGTAGATACTACTTGTCCTGAGCCTGGTTCTGCTAAAGGTTTCTTCCTCATGAGGGAGTTTTTCCTTACCACTGTCACCCTCAGATAATGGAAAAACAAATAGTATAAATATGCAAACATATTACATTTTGCAAGCATGATGTCACCCCTCTGCCTCATATGAGCTGCAACTGAATTCTTAAGAGAAAAATTACAATAAAACTGATACCAGACAGAAGCATCAATGATGACAATCATCTTCATCAACAATTCTTTCTTTCTACCTATTGACTGCAGTTCCAGTAATTTCTTTAAAAATTGTTTCCAAACCCATTCTAAATCTAATGTAGGGTGAGGGTTTGCTTAACATAAATCAAATATTTTTATACAAAGCTTTTGCAGTGTTCTGAAGTAGTGTATGCCATCTGTGTTTTAGATAAACTGAATCAGTTCCTCCAAATCCGAGGCCATGGTCTTGAGCCGGAAAAGGGTAACATGCCTTCTCCGGGTCGGAGGGGAGGTCCTGCCCCAAGTGGAGGAGTTTAAGTATCTCGGGGTCTTGTTCACGAATGAGGGAAAACTGGAGCGTGAGATCGATAGGCGGATAGGTGCAGCGTCCGCAGTGAAGCGGGTGCTGTACCGGTCTGTCGTGGTGAAGAGAGAGCTGAGTCAAAAGGCAAAGCTCTCAATTTACCGATCGATCTACGTTCCCACCCTCATCTATGGTCATGAGCTCTGGGTTATGACTGAAAGAACGAGATCTCGGATACAAGTGGCTGAAATGAGTTTTCTCCGCAGGGTGTCTAGACCAGGGGTCACCAACGTGGTGCCCGCGGGCACCCGAGTGCCCCCAAGGACTATTTGAGGTGCCCCCGGACCTGTTCTAAAAATAGCACAACTCACTACTAAGCTGCATTAAAATTTTCATTTTATTCAGTTGTTCTTTTTTTGTATTTACCGTATATATATATTTTAAAATGTCTATCTTAAAAATATGTTCTTAAAAATACGTTTATTATACATTTTTTTCAATGTACGCTTTATTTCCGAAGAGTTTATCAAACTGGTGCCCTTTGTATGACTCCGTACCCACGAAGTAGCTCTCAGTTTTGAAAAGGTTGGTGACCCCTGGTCTAGACTCTCCCTTAGAGATAGGGTGAGAAGCTCAGTCATCCGGTAGGGACTCGGAGTAGAGCCGTTGCTTCTCCACATCGAGAGGAGCCAGTTGAGGTGGCTCGGGCATCTGGTTAGGATGCCTCCTGGACGCCTCCCTGGTGAGGTGTTTCGGGCATGTCCCACCGGGAGGAGACCCAGAGGAAGACCCAGGACACGCTGGAGGGACTATGTTTCTTGGCTGGCCTGGGAACGCCTTGGGCTTCCCCCAGAGGAGCTGCTCCAAGTGGCTGGGGAGAGAGAAGTCTAGGCCTCCCTACTTAGGCTGCTACCCCCGTGACCCGACACCGGATAAGCGGAAGAAAATGGATGGATGGATGGATGAATTTTTTTAATATTATGGTCTTTACATTTGTTCATCACAGGCAACCGGGGGAATGCTAAATGTAAGTGTGAAGACACAGAGGTTTGTGCAGTTGAAAGACACATGATGAATTTCATCCACACATGCAAGGTACCTCAGAAAATACACTGCCTTCAGTGCATCAAGGCAGAACCAAATGCACTCAAGGACAGAAACTGGACTGGGGTAAAAAATTACGTCCGAAACCGGATCATTGCCTTGAAGAGAATGGCTTGTGCCAAAGATTAATTAGTCATATGCTGGTGAAGATTCTCAGTCGTCCAGGACATGATAAAATCAAAAAAGGCGTTCAATACAGAACAACTGGACTTTATTTGTAACAAACAAGACGTTTCGCTTCTCATCCGAAAAGCTTTATCAATTGAGTTTAGCAGACAGTCAGGGGAAGCAGTTATAACAGGACAAGCCATTGACACGCACCAACATATTTAAATTGGAAACTAACACCCCCACATACTTGGGATAACACGTACCTGTGACCCATTCAAAGTTCAGTGTGTGAAAACAGAGCTTACAGAACACACACACACATCCTACTGTATGTGAAATGACAAGTCACACTTCACCCATTGATAGCAGGGACCTGTCAAAGTCTTTGTTGGTCTAATTCACAAACAAAGCTCCTCTGTTCTCATCAGGTGTGAGACGCCTGGGAACCAGACCCAGGGCCGCGCCATAAGTTTTTGAAAGTTGAAATCTTAGACCTCCTCCTCTGTTTAACGATGGTTTCTCTCTTTTTACATAAATCGCCTCCTTCACACCTCTCTCAAACCACCTGTGTTCTCGGTCCAGAATATGTACATTTTGGTCCTCAAAAGAGTGTCCCTAGTCTGTGAGGTGGAGGTGAACAGCTGAGTTTTGTCCAGAGGAGGAGGCTCTCCTATGTTGAGACATTCTTCTGTGGATGGGCTGTTTCGTTTCTCCAATGTATAAGTCTGGACAGTCCTCGCTGCACTGGACTGCATAAACAGAGTGGTGTAGTTTAAGAATGAGCTCGTCTTGATGACCCCTTCCTCTGCCCCACAATTAACCCGCAAACTTGGAGCTGTAGGCCCATTGACTTACATTGCCCATTGACTTACATTGCGTTTAGGTCTGTGTTCATGGGGCTGCCACGGGCCACAGGAATAGACCAGAGCCACATAACTATAGAATCTGGTAGAAAGGCTTGTGCTTAAGAGATCCTGTGAATTTGGTGGTGCTAGGTCAAAGTTAAGGTACCTTAATCATGGGCGTAGCCAGAATTTTGTGGGGGGCGGTTCGTTTTAAAGGAGAAGTTGACAATGCTGAACTGATGTGGCTGGATAGCTCAACTGATAAAGCTTCAGCCGTCAGTCCCAAAGGTCGTGAGATCGAGTCCCGCATGGTACAACATTTTTTTTTTTTTTCATTCCAAATTAAAAAAGCACAAGAAAACTATTTACAAAACAGCAAGGAATAAAACAATGCATTAAATGAAAGGAATCAGACGAAGAAAATAATCTTATCTGCCCCTTCTCAAACTATTTTTTTTCCAAACACTCTTTTATTGGATAAAAAAAGAAGAATGTGTTAACCACAGCCTGTGGTTAACACATTCTTCTTTCTTCACAGGCGCATATTAACTACTTTTTTATCCAATAAAAGACAAATGTAAAATTAGTTGTTTGAATCAAGTGTTTGAAAAAAAAAATAGTTTGAGAAGGGGCAGATAAGATTATTTTCTTCGTCTGATTCCTTTCATTTAATGCATTGTTTTATTCCTTGCTGTTTTGTAAATAGTTTTCTTGTGCTTTTTTAATTTGGAATGAATAAAAAAAAAAAAAAATGTTGTACCATGCGGGACTCGATCTCACGACCTTTGGGACTGAAGGCGGAGGCTTTATCAGTTGAGCTATCCAGCCACATCAATTCAGCACTGTCAACTGCTCCTTTAAAAGTGGGCGGTTCGTTCGAACCCCCCGAATCCCCCTTGCCTACGCGCATGTTAATTAACTTTTGAACAAACGGAGGCCTGTGGACAATTCCCACCCGTTTTTTTACACCTTCTGCAGCCTGTATCTCCCTGAAGAAAGCAAGGAACTGCACCAAATTTGCTGGAGATGTAGATCAGGATAGGCCGCATCTACCCTGAAAATTTGGCCTTCCTACGTGCACCGTAAGACCCCCAAACAACCCCGCAAATGCCGGTCAGGTGTATTTTTTGTGAAAAATAGGGTTAAAGAAGAAAATTCATAACTCAGGACCCCGAAGTCCTGGATACTCCAGATTTGAATCACATGTATATGGAGTAAGCCCTAAAAGAGTGTGAAAGTTTTGTGCACGTATGTGCACGGGAAGGGGTCCAAATTTACAAAATATGTTCAGAAAAGGCAGTTTTTGGGGGCCAAAAGTGTTTAAGTTCCTAACTCGGGGCCGAAAGCGGTTAGGGACCCCAGATTTGAGGTGTCAACATTGGGGGGAGGGTGGAACACATCCATCTTGTCTTTTTTTTCATAACTGTTTTTTCATGTTTCCAGCCTGTGGTCACAAATGGGGTAAGGTTCGAATTCCAACAGAGTGTTTTGCAATGTTCTGATGACTATCCCAATTCATTTTTTTTAGAAAAGTGCTAGGAGGTTGATTTTTGAGTATGTTGATCTCGGGCTCAAGACGAACGCGGGGGACTTGGTCCCGTGCGCCTCGGGCCCTTGGGTCCCCCGTAGCGGCCCCCCAAAAGCTAGAAAAACCCTAAAAATCTAGGGTTGACATTTTTTGAACCGTCGGTCCGATTTCCACCAAGCATACATGGATCTTCACGTCTCGGGGCCCTCTTTAACATATGTCAGAGCCAGGGGCCTGGGACCCCTACGGGGCCATCTTTTTTCAGGGGCCACGTTGAGCAACGGGACCAAGACGGTTGGGTTCGGGGTGTAAAACTATGTGTGCTTATCTATTTTGATGGTAATATTTGTGTTTCGGGGGTCCCTGGAACATAGCAGTCCGGTGCCGGACTGTTTTGTATGCGACACAAATGTAATAAATCCCCCTTTTTCATCCCTGATCTGGCTTTTTCTTTAGTTTTTTTGCCAAAAGTCAGTGATTGATTTCTCTTCCGTCGACTCCATGACTGAAATGATGAGAAATGAACAAATTTGTCACGAGCGAATTAAACTCGGGTCCATCGTGGCTGCGGGAGGTTCTGCAGATTTTCTGGTGTGCTGGTCTGATGTGTGGGCTGCACGACCAGCGCTCCATTTTTTTAGGACTTTTAAATAACATATAAACACAGAACACCGCTGTGGCTGCAGCTGCCAGCTCGCGCCTCCCCCGATCTGTCAATCAAATCAGTAGGCATGTCTACAAATGACAATCAGCAACCTCAATTTTTCCCGTAGGTAAACGCTCTGCGCTGCAGCTGCTCAAATGATGTCAAGAATTTGGTGCGAAAATGCGAGATGTCTACAAATGACAATCAGCAACCTCAATTTTTCCCGTAGGTAAACGCTCTGCGCTGCAGCTGCTCAAATGATGTCAAGAATTTGGTGCGAAAATGCGAGAATGAACGTGAGAACGTATGCTGAGGTATGGGGATGAACTGGCTACGTACAGTACATGCCTACGGACACGCGTACAGATGTACGCAGAGCTATGTGTGAACCTTTAGTTTATCTGTTTTCAGTTTGTGTGCTGAGCACAAACTATTTGCCTACAATGATGAGGCAGCAAACTTATCGATCTGACTGAGTAAACTTTAGGACTAACTAAATGTACTTATCTTCTGGCAGAATAATATATTCAGCAACCAGTAGTAAATGCATGGTCTATCTATGCTCTACACATAAACATTTGCATAGTAACATGGACACCAGCTGAGAATAAAATGACAAACTTTATTAACAAAATGGTGTCATCCAAAAATCCATCCATCCATCCATTTTCTTCCGCTTATCCGGGGTCGGGTCGCGGGGGTAGCAGCCTAAGTAGGGAGGCCCAGACTTCCCTCTCCCCAACCACTTGGAGTAGCTCCTCTGGGGGAATCCCAAGGCGTTCCTAGGCCAGCCGAGAAACATAGTCCCTCCAGCGTGTCCTGGGTCTTCCTCTGGGTCTCCTCCCGGTGGGACATGCCCGGAACACTTCACCAGGGAGGCGTCCAGGAGGCATCCTAACCAGATGCCCGAGCCACCTCAACTGGCTCCTCTTGATGTGGAGAAGCAGCGGCTCTACTCAGAGTCCCTCCCAGATGACTGAGCTTCTTACCCTATCTCTAAGGGAGAGTCCAGACGCCCTGCGGAGAAAACTCATTTCAGCCGCTTGTATCCGAGATCTCGTTCTTTCGGTCATAACCCAGAGCTCATGACCATAGATGAGGGTGGGAACGTAGATCGATCGGTAAATTGAGAGCTTCGCCTTTTGACTCAGCTCTCTCTTCACCACGACAGACCGGTACATCACCCGCTTCACTGCGGACGTTGCACCTATCCGCCTATCGATCTCACGCTCCAGTTTTCCCTCATTCGTGAACAAGACCCCGAGATACTTAAACTCCTCCACTTGGGGCAAGGCCTCCTCCCTGACCCGGAGAAGGCATGCTACCCTTTTCCGGCTCAAGACCATGGCCTCGGATTTGGAGGAACTGATCCTCAACCCGGCCGCATCACATTCAGCTGCAAACCGCTCCAGCGAAAGCTGTAGATCACGATCTGATGAAGCCAATAGGATCATCATCTGCAAAACATGTGTGGAACATCATCTGCAAAAAACAGAGAAGCGATTCTAAGGCCACCAAAACGGATCCTCTCAACACCTTGGCTACGCCTAGAAATTCTGTCCATAAAAGTTATGAACATAATCGGTGACAAAGGGCAACCTTGGCGGAGTCCAACTCTCACCGGAAATGAGCCTGACTTACTGCTAGCGATGCGGACCATGCTCTGACACC
>JBBPBX010013924.1:29881-40952 GCA_038048925.1 Garcialebias charrua | reverse complement strand
CACTCAGGATTTTTTTTTTTAATGGCTGTTTTTCTCTTTGTTTATATCCATCCGTATGCTCTAACATAAATGCTAAAAAAAAAAATACATATTAACACTTTAATCAAGCTAACAGCATCAGAATGAAAGAAAAGAATTGGTAAAATGGTAAAAATTGCTTCATTTTGGTTTGCTTTATTTTAGGGCACCAGCTGATAAAACCATGTTTAAAAAAAAAAAAATACACTTTGAAAAGCTTTTGAAAAAATATTTAATTTTCCAAATAAGCTCTGTGCGTAGACAATGTTGATTTTATTTATCTGTATTATACAGACAGATATGTTTTAAACATTTCATTCAGAGTCTAAACCCCTTAATCACTATTTTTGGCCTACATCATTAATTTTTTTGGACTATTCTATTAAGAAGAAGTCTGAATTTGAAGAATTTAAAGTGTATGTCAGCTTCATTTGTCTCTTTTTAAACCATTAATTTCCAAACTCTTTCCTATTAGCTCTTACGATCATTCTAATTGTTCCCTGGTTTATAATGACAAACACAGGATAAAGCTGAAGTGATCAACTAAATAATAGCATCCCCAAATTGTTTTCCTGTGGTGCATCAATTTGTATAATTTTAGTCAAATTAAAATTTTGTTCCACTTACTGGGGAGATTTTTAAAGGTTATATGCAACTTATTGGTTAGAATTTATTGCCATAGTGAATGATCTCTGTCCAAGAGAATCAGTGACTTGTCACAACACAGGTGGTTTGTTGTCAATTTATTTTCAACAAAACACTAGCATAGCTCCCCAGGACGCAAGCGGCAGTGACGAACCGTTAGCTGCAAACAAAAACGGTGTTTTCTGAGGGAAGCAGAAGTCAAAGGTACCAGAGTTGTTTCCCGGACTCTGTGTGAGGCCTCATCGACAGAAACAGTGTGTGTCTCACTGGGGAAAAGGCAAACAGAGCTGGAAACCACAGCTAGGCTTGTAACCAAGTCTGCTTGTGTGTCTGCTAATGATTTCTTTCTCGCCGAAGTTGTGAACAAAAGCAGAACAGATAGACAAACAGATGACCCAAATGACATTACAAACATATTCTACGTTGCTGGTTAGGTTGGTTGCAAAATTCTCTGTACCATGACTCAGATTTGTGATTGAAGCAGAAAATAAATGAGATTAGGTGAAACTAATATCGTCCATGGACAAGATGTTTTTCTTATATGGGTTAGACACCATCTTTAACAAGACCTGCTAGTGTTCTGACAGGATGCCGTTAATGAATTCAGTACACGTAAGTGCTGCTCAATGTGTGAAAAGGCCACAGTAGCTGCCAAGATCATCATTTTATCACCAATATGCTCTTTAAAAAGTGTTCAGTTTTGACAAACTGCTCTTGAGAGGTTCATGGCTGCAGACATTTACTGAAATCCAAAGTGAGAGCAGGAAAAGCAAACAAGAGAGGGTCTGAAGAACAATAACTGACCCTGACTTCACAGATGTCTGCTCAGATTTTCAGCATCCATCCATCCATCCATCCAGCCATGATCTTTACCCACTTTTTCCTTTTCGGGTCGCGGGGGGTCACAGGTGTCCATGTGCAGCCTTCACTGTACAAGAGGCAGGGGACACCCTGGACAGGTCTCCAGTCCATCACAAGGACACATAGAGACAAACATGTTTTAGGTTGGTTTTTCATATTAGACTTAGGAATTCTTAGATAGTACACATTTACTTGTGGTTTTCTGGCCATTTGCATATCAAGTTAGACCATTCATGGGCCATTATGGGTGATTCTGGATGTTATTGTGTGGGTGTGAATTTTCATATACATGACAATGTCTACTCTAAAGAAAATGTTCGTACACGATCAATTGTACAACGGAAATATTAAATGTTGTTAAATCTCTGCCTCTGCCTCTTTATTATCTGTCCAGTTACATTCAGGGTTTGTGCTGCTCTGCAGGTAATTGTGTGAAGTAAGCACTGAGCAGAGCAGTAAAAAACCTGGTTGAATTTTTATCAATTTTCTGAAAAACTTTCTGCCTTTTTTACTGATAATATCTATGCAAAGTATTGAAATCCCTTTTGAAACGATTAAACTTAAGAGAACTTTGCAGACTTCATGAATATTTTCTGAATACTTAAAGAGATGAATAATGTGTTCTTTTTCCACTTTTCTGCCATGTGTGCAAATCGTGCAACCAAAGAAAGTGAACATTCTCTCAATAATGTGGTTATTTTACACTTAAATGCATGGAGGGTTATAGTGGTAATTGGGTCCCCATGTGTGAGATGAATTTAAATTCTGGACAACCTCTAACATTTAATGTAATCCCCAGTAGTTGGTGACACAAGAGGTGACTTTCAGTACTTGCGTCTTCACAGCTCTTTCTTCAAGCATTTGGGGATTTTAGGTACAACTCTTTGTCACGTTTTACTACTTTGATTCATTCTTCCACAGCAAATGATGTTTGATTTTGAGTTAGTATGTGCAGACATGAAGGGCCATAATTTACAAAATGAACACAACTGAAAATCAAACTTTTCATTGAGATGCAGCCTCATGCTTTGTAGATGACATTGATGCTGCTTTATTAGCAAATTGTATCCATTTTTCTTTATGGTTACTATAAAACCTATGGCCTTGTACTGTTCTGCTTTACCAACAGCTGTAGGAAGATGCATATTTTCATTAAATACATAAATAATTGCTAACTGCACCTTTGGGTGGAGGGACTGGCTCTGCCTGTTGTTTGTGCCTACGTGCCAAATGACAGTTCGGAGTATCCGGCCTTCTTGGAGTTCTTGGTAGGGGTGCTTGAAGGTGCACCGGCTGGGGACTCCTTTATTCTGCTGGGGGACTTGACTGTGTGACCTGGAGGGGTGTGAATGGGAGGAATAGCCTCTCTGATCCGAACCCGAGATGTACTCTGTTGTTGGACTTCTGTGCTAGTCATAGTTTGTCCATCATAAACACCATATTAGAACACAAGGGTGTCCATAAGTGCACTTGGCACCAAGACGTCCTAGGTCGTAGATTGATGAGGGACTTTGTGTCATCTGATTTGGGGTCATTTGTTTTGAACACTCGGGTGAAGAGAGGAGCTGAGCTATCAACTGATCACCACCTGGTAGTGAGTGGGGTCAGATGGTGTGGGAAGATTCCAGACAGACCCAGTAGACCCAAACATGTAGTGAAGGTTTGGTAGGAACATCTGGCAGAAGAACCCGTCAGAAAGACTTTCAACTTGTACCTCCGGAAGAGCTTTAACCACATCCCAGCTGAGGTGGGGGGACATTGAGTCAGAGTGGGCTATGTTCTTCACCTCAATTGTTGAAGTAGCTGCCTTGAACTGTGGCCACAAGGTTGACAGTGCTTCTTGCGGTGGCCATCCTTGAACTCAGTGATGGACACCCTGGGTTAGGAAGACTCTCAAACTGAAGGAGTCCTATTTGGCATTGTTGGCCGGTGGGCCTCAGGAGGCAGCTGAGGAGTACCAGAGGGTTAAGCAGACCACAGCCTTTGCGGAAGCAAAAGATTGGATGTGGGAAGAGTTCAGTGAGTCCCTGGATAAACACTCGGTCTGCTCTGAGGAGATTCTGGCAAACCATTAGGCAGCTATGGAGGTGTGTTTTAAGGTGGGATGCTGTTGACCTCAACCAGTGGTGTTGTCAGGAGAAGGAAAGAATACTTCTCAGACCTCCTCACTTCCACCGACATGAGGAAGCTGAGTCAGGGGACTTTGGGGTTGGTCTATCCATAACCATGGCTGGGGTTGCCGCTCTGTGGCGGCAGGGTTCCCAGGGTGGATGAGGTTTGCCCTGATTTCCCTAAGGGTCTAGATGTTGCTGGGCTGTCATTTTTGACAAACCTTTGAAATACTTCATGGCCATCAGGGACAGTGCCACTGGAATGGCAGACAGACTGGGGTGATGGTTCCCCTCTTCAAAAAGGGGAATCAGATGGTGTGCTCTAATTATAGGGGCAACACTCTCCTTAGCCTCCCTGGTAAGGTCTATTCAGGGGTACTGGAGATACGAGTCTGATTGTTGGTAGAACCTCAGATGCAGGAAGAACAATATATATAGGTTCCATCTTGGTCATGGAGTACTGGATCAGCTCTTTACCCTCACTAGGGTCTTCGAGTGGTCACGGGAGTTTTCCCATCCAGTTTATGTATGTTTTATGGATTTGGCAAAGGGATTCGACCTTGTTCCTACAGGTACATTGTGAGGGTGCTCCATGGGTATGGGATTGGGGGACCGTTGCTGTGGGCTGTTCGGTCCCTACACAAGCGTACGAGAGTTTGGTTTGCATTGCCGGTAGTAAGTCGGACCCCTTCAGGGTGGGAGTTAGACTCTGCCAGGACTACTTGCTGTCACAGATTCTGTTCATAACGATTATGGACAGAAATATAAAATAAATAAATTTAAATTTGTACGCATCCTTTATGATTGTCTATTGTTGTAATTGTTATCCTTTGTTGTCATTACTCTTTGTTAAAAAATTCAGTTCTCTCTTGTAAATGAGTCCCTGAGGCTCAGTTGGATTAACCTGTATAAATAAAGGTTTAATTAATGGACAGAATTTCTCTGTGCAGCCAGTGGGTGGAGGGAGTCCAGTTTGGTGGCCTCAGGATTCCTTTACTGCTATTTGCCAATGATGTGGTCCTGTTAGCGTCATTATGCTGTGATCTTCAGCTCTCAATGGAGCGGTTTACTGCCAAGTGTGAAGCAGCTGGGATGAGGATAAGCACATCTATGGCCATGGTCCTCTGTCAGAAAAGGGTGGACTGTTCTCTTCAGGTCAAGGGTGACGTTCTGCCTCAAGTGTAGGAGTTCAAGTATCTCGGGGTTTTGTTCACCAGGGATGGAAGAATGGAGCATGAAATACACAGATTGATGCAGCTTCTGCAGTATTGTGGACCCTGTTCTGGTCCGTTGTGTTGAAGAGGTAGCTGAGCTGTAAGGCAACACTCTCTGTTTGCTGGTCAGCCTATGTTACTATACCTCATGTGGTCACAAACTCTGGGTAGTGACATTGTTGACACAGGCATTTGAAAAGTGTTTCCTCCACAGGGTAGCTGGACTCTCTCTTAGAGATAGGGTGAGAAATTCAGGTATCCAGGAGAGGTTCTGAGTAGAACCACTGCTCCTCCACATCAAAAGGAGCCAGTTGAGGTGGTTCGGGCATCTGGTAAGGATGCTTCCTGGGCACCTCCCTAGGGACGTGCTTTGGGTATGTCTATCTGGGAGGAGACCCGCAGGAAGACCCAGGACACGCTGGAGAGACTACCATATTCGTCGGATTATAACACGCTCCTGTGTATAACACGCTTTGTCCAATTATTGCCAATAAATTGGAAATATCCGTAAATAACACGCTTCGTTGTATAACACGCATCTATTATGCGTCACCGCTACACGACGCGTCAGCGCCTAATTTGCCCTGCTTAAAATGGCGGCCACAAAAGCGAGCGAGCACCGAAGGACTTCACAAGAAAACACGGTAAAAACAATTATTTCTTTGCGAGAAAAAATATATTTCTTAGCTGACTTTATAGCACAAGGGTTCCTGAGCTTAACCGTTTCACGAAATGGTCAAATCTGCTGGATTTAAAAAAGTAGTTCGCCATTTCATGCGAGCGGGTGGGACGGCTTTATTTCTTTAAATTTAGCTAAATAAACGCTTAAAAAATATATTTCTTAGCTGACTTTATAGCACAAGGGTTCCTGAGCTTAACCGTTTCACGAAATGGTCAAATCTGCTAGATTATAAATTGTTTCGGTTTGACTTCTTCCAAATGGTCGCGTGCGCTACTAAAATAAATTATAAAAAATTGAATTTTATCTCAAATGTCTTATACAGCTAATAATTTGTAAATGACCACCAAATTACGCTCTGTAAGTTTCAAGAAAATCCGCGGTGTGGTTTATGAGTTATCTTGCTAACAAAAACAGCAAACCTCACAGCTAACAGCAGCTACATCCAGAGCAGGAGGCAGGCAGCGACAGAGTCAGTCCGACCAGAGGAGGCCTTTTTCGGACACATGAGCTAGCAACGGTCTGGAAGTGGCCCCCTAGCGGACAAAAGTGGTACTGCACCATTTTTTTCCCAAAATGAAAAACGGCAATAGCAGAGCCAAAAATCGGTCTAAAAATATGGGAAAAAAATCCATAAATAACACGCTTCGGCGTATAACACGCAGGACATTCAAATGAGCAAAAAAACTGCATGTTATACTCCGACAAATACGGAATGTCTTTCAGTTGGCCTGGGAAGGCCTGAGTCTTATCATTTTATTGTTCATCAGCCTTGTCTGTTCATTAAAGTACAAATTATCTCCTTATTGTGGTCAAAAGTTACGCAAGAGTTCTGACTATGACATAGTTTTCAAAGGTTTGTGGTTAGGTTGACCACACAAGAATGCAGATTAGGGTAACGGTGCAAAAAAATCCTAAAATTTGAACTTGAATCACAGAATTGAGGGGATTTTATTTATTTATTTTGTACTGACAGTTTTCTCACCCACCTTATTAAAAACCATTGTGTATCCACAAAATATTCCCATGTGGACAGAGTCATAGTTTGCAAGTTTCAGATCTTTATCTTCATTGAATCATTGTGCTAATGTAATTTCTACAAACTTTAAATTGACGATGTATATTGCAGAAACTTAAAATAGTTTTAAAAAATTGTATCTCTTAACTGTGGAAAAACTGATGTTTAAAAGCAAAAAGTAAGAATTTCCTCATTTGTTCTACTCTTAATTTGCTTTGTAATATTCAAAATCTGTCATTTATGACTGTCCTTAATCTTGAAGTGCATTAAGCAAATTTAATTATTTAATGATTATGCCAAAATATGTTGAATTAATTTTGGCTTAATTTTTCTTGAATCCCAACGTGAACGCAAACACGTTTACAATAAACTTTTTCTGTTTCAGTCTTACTTATAGATGAACATTTAGATTTTTTTTTTTTCAAGTTGTAATCCTTTAAAGAATTCAGCATCTTGAAAATAGCAAGACAGCGTTTTGCTGAATCCGTCTCTGGGTTGTGAACAAATTTTTTTTTCAAAATAAAATCAGATGGCTTGAGGTTGAAAAGGTTCATGAAATTTGTTAGTGAGGAATGCTCGTTCCCTTCAAGCCCTGCACAGCTCAAGCTGGGCTCCAACAGTCAAACTTCAACTTACTGTGTAAGAAGAACTGCAGACACAGGATTTTCCTCACGGAGTTAATGTGCAGAATAATGCAAAGACAAGAACAGTGCAAAGTCAGGAACACTGAATATAAAATGAAAACCAACACAACTGGAGATCACAACAAAATACTTCAGAATCAGCAGGTACAACTTTATTAAATAAGGTGCTCAGAAGAGGATATTTGGGATTAGAGTAAATTAAATGTCTACGTTTGATCTGGGACGTAGAGACTTTAAAGTAATGTTGACAGCAGGGAGCAGCAGCCCGCAGTTGTTGATTAAAAAGGCTCAACGGGTTGAAACCTCATTGAACTCCATTACTGACTCAAACTCTACATCCAGGCAGCAATCTGAGTTTACAACTCCAACCCAAGGCTTTTGAGAACTTGTGCATTTTTTAGTTCTGTAGTTGAAGAAACTAAATCAGGTATCTTGAGTTTTGCTCTGGTTTCTGTACTTTATGAGACGAGTATTTAAGGTTGGTGCAAAACTGTCTAACTTGACAAACGTTGAGCAGTAATGTGTAGCCAGTGTAAAAAAAAAAAGATTGATTTTTTCATTCATTCAACCTTTATTTAGTCAGGTAAATCTTTTGAACCTCGTGGGCTCATTTACGAAAGCGACCTGCTAAAACTAAAGAACAATGAACAGCAATGGTAGAATTTCCTTAAACAATAAACAAACAAACAATAAACAATAGAAAACAAAAGAGAGAGAATATATATATATATATATATATATATATATATATATATATATATATACATATATATATATATATATATATATATATATATATATATATATATATATATATATATATATATATATATATATATATATATATATATATATATATATATATATATATATATATATATATTAGGGATGTGCCGATCAGGTTTTTTGAAACCGATACCGATACCGATCACCTATGTGTGACGATCACCGATACCGATCACAATTACCGATTGCCTATATGTGAGCCGATCACATAAACCGATCACCGATCACCGATCAAATGGCTTACCTGTAATTTATGAGTGCTGCTTCTGGCTACAAGATCTGAATCTTGTAGCCAGAAGCAGCACTCATGTTATTTTCAGAACCATAAAATCACCATAATTCAGACAAAAACATATTTTTACTAATTTATTTCAGAGAACAAAGTAAATAAAAGTAATTATCAACTGCATTATCAAAGAAAAATGTTTACCTTACTAACTTTCAATAAAAAAAAAAGGTTTTTTATTGTTTTTTAAAAAAAACACATCTATTACTTCATATAAAAAACTAAAATACCCCATTTGCTACTTAAAGCTGCACTGTTGGCTGTTTTTACAAATGGCTTTATAAATACGTAAAGTATCATTATTATTATTTTTAAATAATTTCGTGCTTTTTTGAACAACTTCCTGCGGGAACCAGGTGGCGGTAATGCGCTTAATATGAGTTCGCCAACCGCCATTCAACTCTATAGAAGAAGAAGAAGAACCAGGAAATACCGCCTCCGCCATTTTACATTCATTAGTTCCACACTCGGCAGTCGGCTTTTGGAGGACTGTTTCTCCCATAAGAGGATGCCTCATACGGATAAATTAACTGGAAACACTCCCTGAACTCTGTGAATGTCTCAGGACTGGAGCAGCAGCCGCGATCGCTCCGCCGAGCGCTCCTACAGCACCGCGCGAGACCAGCAGCTCATGGTATGAGCTAAGGCTAACATGCTAAACCGGAGCTGCAGCAGACAGCCGGCTTTGTGCGATCAGAGGTTCCTGGAGCTCGCCTCGATGTCGGACTGGAAGCAGAAGATACCGGGGGACACCCAGCTAACTTGGAATAACAAAGCCGACAGCCTTTTTGAAGCCGCAGCTAAACTGGACTGCCCGTAACTGCGCAGCGGAGCGGACTCGGTGGAGCTACTCGGTGGGGCTTCATGCTAACAGGTGTTGCTTATCGCGGCGCTGGCAGACGGCTTTTGGTAAGTTATTAAAACGTATTAAAACATTTTAATGACGAATTAGGTTTGTTGTGTTGAAGGACTTCGTTGAAATTCCTCCACGAGGTACTTTTTCGTCGCACGTTTTGCAGTTAGCAAACTTCGCATCACAGGCTCTGTGATCGGTAATTGAAGGCAAAAGCCGATCACATCCGCTTTAATGATTATCGGTGCCGATTGATCGGTTTCCGATCGATCGGCACATCCCTAATATATATATATATATATATATATATATATATATATATATATATATATATATATATATATATATATATATATATATGTATATATATATATGTATATATATGTATATATATATATGTATATATATATATATATGTATATGTATATATATGTATATATATATGTATATATATATATATATATATATATATATATATATTCTCTCTCTTTTGTTTTCTATTGTTTATTGTTTGTTTGTTTATTGTTTAAGGAAATTCTACCATTGCTGTTCATTGTTCTTTAGTTTTAGCAGGTCGCTTTCGTAAATGAGCCCATGAGGTTCAAAAGATTTACCTGACTAAATAAAGGTTAAATGAATGAAATTCGGACATCGATCTAGAGCTTTAAAAACTCCTGCAGCTTGTGTTATTGCTCTGGACCGATCTGATTTACGGTACCTGGTGAAGGTTGTTTAAATGCTGCTGTTATCTGTCTTTGTAACAAGCTGCTTTTTTTTGCTTGTAGAAGAGACGTTCACGTTCAGAAATTGTCGTTTCAAGTGCGTTAACAAGTTAGCCATGTTACCTGCTGCAGATCTAATCTACGTGAAACAACGTCAACACACAGCTTTGGATTTGTGCTCGTCTTTTAACAAGAAAGCCATAATGTTCCCAAACAGGAGACCACAACGAGACGCTAAGCTGCTAATGCTACGCGTGCTGAAAGATAATAGCGCCGTGATGAAACATGTATAAGAATTTTTGTTCCGCGGTGCATAATCTCCCATTAATAACTTTTAATGAGTGAAAAAAATAACCGAAACGCTACGCAGGGGGACCTAACTGAACGTGCCGTACCGAAACGGTTCAGTACACCCACATGTACCATTACACCCCTACAAGGACACAATGTGAGAGATAATACCTCTCTCTCCTTATGCGTCTTCCCTTTTTCTATCTAAGCAATAAGGGCAGCACTTCCTAGAAGCTGCAGCTCCTGTACACTTCTGTCCATCTTTTGGATGGTTGTATGGAACGTAATTTTGCTGTACTTAACTGTGCAATGACAATAAAGCTTATTCTGATTCTGATTAAGCAAGGAGCAGAGTGAACTAGTCTGCCCTACAGACTGTAGTAGTGGAGCCATGGTGTGTCTCTAAAATTCCAACTTTCAGTGTTTTTATATGTGAAGCTTTCTAAAAGTGACACTGTAGGAGCACCAGACTGAGAAGTGCAGCAGCAATTAGTCTTGAGATTAAATGATCCAGTACTGAACTTCTAGCAAAACAAAACTTGTGAATAAAACTATATTATGCGAGTACACCCAAAAATTCACAATAATCCTTCTAAAATATGTATTTTCCACATGAACATATGTCATTATATAAAATGAAATTACAACTAAAACAAAAAGAAAGTCTGTAACTGCTTGAAACTGCGCACCAAATAACAGGAAACATGCTCCGTCGTTCCTGTATGGAGTGAGGTCATAACACTGTGAAACTGGATGAAAAGGATCCGATAAAGGCTGGTTACAGACGATAAGACAAGGGAGGGCAAGTCAGAACACATCAAACCTGAGTTGCATACCTCATCAAACATGTTTTTGTGTGAAAAGAATTTGTGGTGACAAATCGGTTCTTGAAAAAATTCTGTGGGAATTTGAAGTTTCTGTGTCATGAATATATATATATATA
>JBBPBX010013924.1:0-28509 GCA_038048925.1 Garcialebias charrua | reverse complement strand
TATATACATACACATATATATACACATATATACACATATATACACATATATACATATATATATATATACACATATATACACATATATATACATATATATATACACATATATACACATATATATACATATATACACATATATATATATATATATATATATATCTAAATGGGCAGCCGTGGTGTAGTGGTAATGGCAGTCGTCCCCCGATCGGAAGGTTGGAGGTTCGAATCCCGGTTACTCACACCATGTGTCGTTGTGTCCCTAGGCAAGACACTTAACCCCGAGTTGCTCCCGGTAGGACTGGAAGGCGCCTTGCATGGCAGTCGCCGCTACCGGTGTATAAATGTGTGTATGAATGGGTGGATGGTTGGTATTGTAAAGCGCTTTGGGGTCCCTCACAGGGGGTTGGAAAGCACTATATAAATAAGCTCCATTTACCATTTACCATATATACATATATATACATATATATACACATATATATCCATATATATACATGCACTTAAAAGGCTCCAATTAATTAATAACTTCATTTGTTTTATAAATTTAATAGACCATCTATAATGTCCATATTTTTAACACAATTTCTAGTTTACTGTACACTGTACTATAAAAAAGAGAAGAAAATGTCCTTACTTTTATGGAAGGGGTGTTACAGGGGAGGGAGAAAGGCTTATTGGGAAGGAGTTGCAGAAGTTGCAGGTGAGTGAGGAGGGGCAGGTGAGTGAGGAGGGGCAGGTGAGTCCAAAATGGCAGCTAAGGTGGAGGGGCAAGTGATGCATAAGGTGATGTTGATGCTGGTGCAGGTGAGTGAGGAGAGGCAGGTGAGTCCAGAAAGGCAGCTGAGGTGGAGGGTACTGGTGATGCAGAAGGTGCTGGTGAGTGAAGAGAGACAAGTGAGTCAGGAGAGACAGCTGAGTTATATATAAACAAAGAAATTAAAAAAAGAAAAGAGAAAAGTCCTTACCTTTATGGAGGGGCAGGTGATGCAGAAGGTGCTGGTGAGTGAAGAGGGACATGTGAGTCAGGAGAGGCAGCTGAGTTATATAAAAAGGAAATTAAAAAAAGAAAAGAAAATGTTACCTTTATGGAGGGGCAGGTGATGCAGACGGTGCTGGTGATGCTGGAGGGTCAGGTGATGCAGAAGTCGCTGGTGGTGCTGCTACAGGTGAGTGAGGAGGGGCAGGTGAGTCCAGAAAGGCAGCTGAGGTGGAGCTCCCTGATCTGCTATACTCTTGGGCACGCGCCCAGCCTGAGCAAAGACAAACGCTTAATAAATTACTGTCAAATTCAGAATACAGTTTAATGTGTAATATAATCTTAATTTAATCTTTAATCTAAATAAACGGCATTCTTTACAATAAATAAACTATACTAACAATAATAAAAATCTTAATAAATACAATAACAGTCAGAACCAGAACAATAAGTAGCAACAAACTGTTTACAATCTAACTAATCAAGTTTTAAGTTTTTGTCCAAAAAGACCAACTTGTCCACATTTTCTGCTAAAAGCACAGATCTAGTTGCAGTTAATATCTCCAGCATTCGAGAAAATTATCTTAATAACAACAGTAGCAGCAGTGTGGCTGTATTTTTCCTCATTACTCACAACAAGCTCTTCTTGGACCTGCTCCCATCTGTCCCTGGAAAAGTTCAGAGTTCAGTCATCACAGACTTCTTTGCTGCAGGTGATCTGGCAAATTTCCCTGAAGCGGAAGAAGTCAACTGCTATCTCTGTCCCAGACTGAAAAAAAAAACACAAAGAGAAAGAAACTCAGAGGTGACAGGGCCTTCTCAGTTGCAGGTCCAAGACTGTGGAATGAGTTGCCACTGAGTGTCAGGCAGGCTCCCTCACTCACAGTATTTAAGTCTCGCATAAAAACCCACTTCTATTCTCTTGCCTTTAACACTATGTCATTTGTTTTGATCCTCACTGTAATATACACTGTTCACCATTTCAGTTAGTTTCTGTTACTATTTCTATCTATATTTTGTTTTTATTTTTTGTTTTCTTGTCTGCTTTGCTTGTTTGTTTCTATTGTACAGCACTTTGGTTGGCCTTGTGTCTGTTTAAATGCTCTAAAAACAAAGAGGTATGATAATATTTCAAATGTTTATTTCTTTTAATGTTGATGGTTATAACTGATAACTACGGTAATGAAAACCCTAAATTCAGTATCTCAGAAAATTGGGATATTACTTAGACCACTGGGGAAAAAAATTGGATTTTTAGAAATGTTGGCCAACTAAAAAGTATGAACATGAAAAGTATGAGCATGTACAGCATCAATACTTAGTTGGGATTCTTTTTGTCTGGATTACTGCAGCAATGCGTCGTGGCATGGAGTCGATCAGTCTGTGCCACTGCTCAGGTGTTATGAGCCCAGGTTATTCTTGCAGATTAAATTTTCTAACAGGACTTGGCACCTGAACATAGCGCCAAAGCTACAAGTACCTGGTTTAAGGACCATGGTATCCCTGTTAACTGACCAGCAAACTCGCATGACTGTAACCCCACAGAAAATCTATTGAGTATTGTGATAAAGATGCGATACATCAGACCCAACAATTCAGAAGAGCTGAAGGCCACCATCTGTCAAGGATGGGTTTTTGAGTTTCACTGACAGACCAAACACTGATAATGGGAGGAGTCAACGAGGGACAAGCCCCCAGAAACCATCTTGGCTACAGCAAACTGGTTGGTCCACTTAAGTTGTTTACTTGGTGGGTTAACTTCAGTGTGCTTTGGACTACTCTGACTGACGAAGCCCTCTGGAGTGAGGGTGAAACGTTTCTACAAAAAAGAAACTGTCCAGATGAACTGATTGAGAATGAGCGGATTTGATACCTGGACTATTGAGAATGAACTTTCTTGTCTTGAACCACTTTGGACATGTCTGCCTGCCTGGGAGGAGTCAACGAGGGACAAGCCCCCAGAAACCATCTTGGCTACAGCAAACTGGTTGGTCCACTTAAGTTGTTTACTTGGTGGGTTAACTTCAGTGTGCTTTGGACTACTCTGACTGACGAAGCCCTCTGGAGTGAGGGTGAAACGTTTCTACAAAAAAGAAACTGTCCAGATGAACTGATTGAGAATGAGCGGAAACACTGATAATGTTTTAACAATTTTATTAAAAGACTGAAAGCAGGATCCGTTCCGTATCGTCACAGGAAGCTGGAGCTTTGCACATGAAACAATAATGTTAGCCATAGGACTTGAGAAAGGAGATGTTTTTATGTTAAATAAAAACACTAACCTTCTTAGTGCATTTCTGGTTTGAAGGGAACTCCTGAGTTACGTAATCAGAAGGTGACGTAATCCAGAGCGACTTCCTTGTTTGACGTGAGCCATGCGGGACTTTGCACGATTTGGGATTTCCTTGTTCCAGAATAGGGTCATACACAAATAATCAGAAAGCCGAATCAAGTCAGGAGGAGCAGACTTATCTCTTGGTCGTGGAAGGCAGGTGTGGGTCCGTATCCGTGAGGCAGATGGCTGAACAAGTCCGACGAGGAGAGAGACGGGAGATCGAGGTCCAAGAATGTGAGCGGGAGTCAAAACCAGGAGAGCAGAGTTTGAGAAGGTACCGTTGGGGGCTGTAGCAAGAGACGTGAGACTAGAGAACCAGACCAGGGTCGTAACGAGCGAGACAAGACAAGACATGAGCGCTGGACAATTACTTGGCAAAACCGTTCATAAATCTGGCAAGGAATGACTGTGGACGTGGAGCTTAAATACAGGAAGTAACAAGTGAGTGCAATGATCGTTAATGAGACATTGGGCATGAGGGCGGAGGGAACAACGATGTGATTGCTGTGAACATGACATGATGAACTAAGAATATAACAATAACGTATGGCAGACAGAACAATAACTTATGGCAGACAAAACGTGGATCATGACAGTACCCCCCTCTCAAGGTCCGGCTCCCGACGGACCACCAGGCTTACCAGGGTGTTCCCGGTGGAACCGGGCGATGAGTGGCTTGTCCAAGACGTGGCGAGCAGGCACCCATGAACGTTCCTCTGGACCATAACCCTCCCAGTCAATGAGGTACTGAACACCCCGTCCCCAGCGTCGAGAACGCATGATACGGTTGATGGTGTAGGCAAGGGAGCCATCAATGAGTCGGTCAGGAGGAGGAAGCCTGGAGGCGGGCAAGAACCTAGAAAACTGGACGGGCTTGACACGGGACACATGGAACGTGGTATGGATCTTCATGGTGCTAGGGAGCTTGAGCTTGACCGCCACTGGGTTCACCACTTTGGAAATGGGAAAAGGTCCAATGAAGCGTGGAGCCAACTTCCTGCAGTCCACATGAAGAGGCAAGTCCTTGGTGGACAGCCACACCTCTTGTCCTTCTTGGTAAGCAGGTTCTTTGGACCTGCGACGGTTGGCTGTCCTCGTGTAGACCGCAGAAGTCTTGAGCAGCTGTTTGTGGGCTTTAGTCCAGACTCGACGACATCTTTGAGCTGCTTGGAACGCAGAGGGAACCATGGCCGCCTGATCCTGGGCGGCAAACACCGGTGGCTGGAAACCATAAAGGACATAAAATGGAGACAGACCAGTGGCGCTCGAAGGAAGGGAGTTCATAGCATGCTCGACGATAGGAAGACGTTCTGCCCATTTGGTACAATCATCACCACAGAGAAGGCGTAGGTGGGTCTCCATCTCCTGATTGACGTGCTCAGATTGTCCATCAGTCTGGGAGTGATAACCTGAAGATAGACTTAGTTCAATGCCAAGGGTCTTACAAAACTCGCCCCAAAACTTTGAGATGAATTGAGGGCCACGATCAGACACAATATTCTTGAGTATCCCATGCAATCTGAACACTTCCTTTATACTGACATTGCTTAGTTCCTTGGCTGTGGGCAGCCCCCCCAATGCAATCAAATGCACCATCTTGGAAAACCTGTCAATGACAGTTAGAATGACCGTTTTACCCCCAGACTGTGGTAAGCCGGTGACAAAGTCCATAGCGAGATGTGACCAGGGACGTGAAGGTATGGGGAGCGGCCGTAGGAGACCCGCCGGTGGACGTCAAGAGGGTTTGGCCAGGGAGCATTGGGTACAGGCCCCAACAAACTCTCTAACGTCCTTGGACAAGGAACCCCACCAGAACTGTGACTTTACTATAGTTATTGTCCTTCCTATGCCTGGATGACAATAAATGGGTGAAGCATGGCAGAATGTGAGTACCTTTTCAATGAGGTGGTCTGGTACGAAGAGACGGTCATCCGGGCACTCACTTGGTGGAGGGTGGTTCTGGTGGGTCTCCCTGACCTCCCTCTCGACATGGGTGATGGAAAGACGAACCATCTCTGGTAGTATGTACTCATCCGGACCACTGGTCTGTTCCTTTTCAAATATGCGAGACAGTGCGTCCGGCTTGACATTTTTGGTCCCGGGTCTGTAGGAGAGAGAGAAATTGAAACGTCCAAAAAACAAGGCCCACCTTGCTTGACGAGGATTAAGCCTCTTGGCTGATCGCAGGTACTCAAGGTTCTTGTGGTCGGTGAGAACGATGAAAGGATGATTGGCCCCCTCCAGCCAATGACGCCATTCTTCCAGTGCCAACTTGACGGCGAGTAGTTCACAATCTCCTACATCATAGTTGCGCTCAGCTGGGGAGAGAGACTTTGAGAAGAACGCACATGGGTGAACTTTATCATCGTTGCAACGTTGACTTAAAACAGCCCTGATGCCAGTATCAGAGGCATCGACTTCAACAATGAATTGTTTATCCACATTGGGGAATCTGAGAATAGGAGCTATGGTAAACAAGGACTTTAACTTAACGAAAGCTTGTTCAGCAGTTTGGGTCCAGGTGAAAACGTTTTTAGTGAAGGTTAAAGCGTGGAGGGAGGAGGCGACAGAACTGTAATTTCTAATAAATTTTTGCTAAAAGTTTGCAAAACCAAGGAAACGTAATTGTTTACGTGATTGGGGTATAGGCCAGTCCATAACTGCAGAAGTCTTTGAGGGATCCATGGATATTTGATCAGGTGTGATATTAAAACCAAGAAACGTAGTGTTAGTGGTGTGAAATTCACATTTCTCAGCCTTGACAAATAGGTTGTTTTGCAGAAGACAGAGGAGAATGGCATGAACGTGTTGGATATGACAATCTAAGTCTTTGGAGAAGATCAGAATGTCGTCCAAGTAAACAAAAACATTGACATTGATAAAGTCCCTGAGAACGTCATTGACTAGAGCCTGAAAAACTGCTGGTGCATTGGTTAAACTAAAAAGGCATAACAAGATAATCATAGAGACCTGATGGGGTATTGAAAGCTGTCTTCCACTTGTCCCCATCCTTGATTCTGACCAGGTGATAGGCGTTACGAAGATCCAGCTTAGTAAAAACCTTGGCACCCTGAATGAGATCAAAGGCAGAGATCATCAAAGGCAGAGGATATTTATTTTTAACAGTTATGTCATTTAATCCCCGATAGTTAATACAGGGTCGAAGTGATCCATCCTTCTTTGCAACGAAAAATAATCCAGCACCTGCAAGGGACGAGGAAGGTCTGATAATACCTGCTTTCAGGGATTCAGAAATGTATTCACACATGGCTCTTTGTTCAGGTTGGGACAAGGAAAATAAGTGTCCCCTCGGGGGCATGGTGCCTGGTAACAGATCAATAGAACAGTCGTAGGGTCTGTGGGATGGCAGAGACATGGCTTTACTTTTGCTAAAAACTTTTACTAGGTCATGGTAACAATGAGGAACGTGAGTCAGATCTGGAGTTTCCTCCTTTATTTTGTCAACACTAATGGTCTGGTGAGCTGATTGTAGACATGAAGACAAACATTGTTCGGACCATCCCAGGATGTTGCTGCTCCTCCAGTCCATATGGGGGTGGTGTTTTCGTAGCCAAGTAGCCCCCATCACAATGGGTAACTCAGGGGAGTTGATGATAAAGAACCTTACTTTTTCGACGTGGTTCTCACAAATCTGCAGTTGGACCTCCTATGTCACCATACTGGACTGATTAATTGGGTGTCCATCAAGAAGTCAAAGTCAAAGTCAACTTTATTGTCAGAACTGCAATATGTACAGGACATACACAGGACCGAAATTGCGTTTCTCTCAGTCCCTCGGTGCAACAGTAACCATCTAAACACTAAACACTAAAACATTTAATAAACATAAGCATAAAATAGTAAAAGTGTAACACTGTCCTGAGTTTTTTCATAATAGTATAAAAGTATGAAAATTTACACCAACACTGAAACACCAAACACCCCTAAAACACCAAACACCCAATGAACATAAGCATAAAATGAAATAATAAAAGTGTAATACTGTCCTGAGTTTTTGCATAGTAGTATAAAAAGTATAAAAAGTATATCTATAAAATAAACTGAAGGTTCTAGCATTGACATTTGCAAAGAGTGGCACAGCAGCATATAAGTTAATGTACACAGTATATGTATGAGGTAGTTGATGTTGGTATATAGGCAAAGTGGCATATGCAGTGAGGCACATAAGGCACATTTGGCATCCTTAGATAAGGCTAGTCAGAGAATGCTGTATATGTATCAGCAGTAGTGTAGATAAAAGTAGTGTAAATGTAAACAGTAGTAATAAATGTAAAGCAGTAGTAATAAATGTAAACCGTATTAATAAATGTAAACAGTGAATGTAAACAGTAGTATGACTATAGGCAGTAATGTAATACAAACATTAGTGCAAATATGAGAAGTAGTGCAAACTGAATGAGCACAAGTGAATAACCCGTTTGATGACACAGAGTCCAGTGTTAAAAACTTTGTGTTGAGTGGTAATGTGTGAGAAAGTTTTTTGTGTTAAGGCAGTTCAAATGGGAGGGGAGGCAGAGCAGGCAGAGTGTTTAGCATTCTGACTGCCTGATGAACAGAGCTGTCTCTCAGTCTGCTGGTTCGAGCCTGGAGACTCCTCAGTCTCCTCCCTGATGGCAGCAGTCTAAAGCGGCTGTGTAGTGGGTGTGTGGGATCACCTGCCATGCAGTGGGCTTTCCGAGTGAGGCGTTTGCTGTGTAAGTCCTGCAGTGAGGGCAAGGAGGTGCCGACGATCTTCTCAGCTGCTCTCACGATGCGCTGGAGGCTCTTGCGGCATGATGCAGTACATGCACCAAACCACACCGTGATGCAGCTGGTCAGGACACTTTCTATGGCACCCCTGTAGAAGGTGCACATGATGGGGGTTGAAGCTCCAGCCCTTTTCAGCTTGCGGAGAAAGTAGAGGCGCTGGTGAGCCTTCTTGGCCAGTGCTGCAGTGTTCCTGCTCCAGGACAGGTCCTTCGAGACGTGCACTCCCAGGAACTTGGTGCTGTCCACTCTCTCCACTGCGGTGCTGTTGATGGTCAGAGGGGCATGTTGTGCATCCCTCTTCCTGAAGTCCACGACAATCTCCTTTGTCTTCTCCACGTTGAGAGTGAGATTGTTGTGTCCGCACCACAAGGCCAAGCGGCTCACCTCGTTCCTGTAGTCCGTCTCATCGTTGTTGCTGATGAGACCTACCACTGTTGTGTCGTCCGCAAACTTGATGAAGTGGTTGGAGCTGTACGATGGTGTGCAGTCGTGTGTTAGCAGGGTGAATAGAAGGGGGCTCAGCACACATCCTTGTGGGGCCCCTGTGTTCAATGTGATGGTGCTAGATGTGTTACTCCCGATCCGTACTGTCTGTGGTCTCCCGGTCAGGAAGTCTAGCAGCCAGTTACACATTGAGGTGTTCAGCCCCAGACTGTCCAGTTTATGGATGAGCTGTTGGGGGATGATGGTGTTGAATGCCGAGCTGAAGTCGATGAACAGCATTCTAACATAAGAGTCCTTCGTGTCCAGATGTGTGAGAGCTGTGTGGAGGGCAGAGGAGATGGCATCGTCGGTTGAGCGATTAGGTCGGTATGCAAATTGGAAGGGATCCAGGGAGGCAGGGAGGACAGATGTGATGCTTTTCATGACTAGCCGTTCAAAGCACTTCATCAGGATGGGGGTGAGTGCTACTGGGCGATAGTCATTGAGGCATGCGGGCGTTGCCTTCTTTGGGACAGGGATGATGGTGGTGGCTTTGAAACAGGTGGGGACGATGGCCTGGCTTAGTGAGATGTTAAAGATGTCCGTGAAGACCGCTGCGAGTTCCCCTACACGACCAGGTATGTTGTCAGGACCAGAGACCTTCCGGGCGTTAATCTTGATAAATGATCGCCTTACGCTGTCTGAGGACAGCGCCAGCACCTGGCCATCAGGAGAGGGGGGGAGTTTATGTGCAGGTGTGCTGTTACTTGCCTCAAACCGAGCAAAGAACTCATTCAGTTCATTCAGCGTAGAGGTTGAGCTGTCACAGGTCTGGGGGGGAGGGGTTTGTAGTTTGTGATGGTCTGTATTCCCTGCCACAGACTGCGTGTATCCTTGCTGTCCTTGAAACGGTGAGCTATTTTCCTGGAATACTGCTCCTTGGCCTCTCTGATGCCCAGATCCAGGTTCTTTCTGGCTGCCCTAAGGCCCACCTGATCTCCCGCTTTGAAGGCAGAACTAGGATTCTGTGAGGTGTATCTGTGGGGAATATCTGAATATTCAAAGTTTTGGCAAAATTCATGTCCATAAATTCAGAATCTGCACCTGAATCGATAAAAAGTCTAACAGGTATTTCCTTACCATTGGCTTGAAGGTTAGCGTTGACTTGAAACAGAGGTTTTTTTTTCAAAGATGTGACGGCTTTGCAGTTGGGACCTTGGTAACACTTAACAGTTCTGGACTTGGCCGGGCATGTAGAAAACTTGATGTCCTGAGGCCCCACAATAGAAACATAAGCCCTCTTGACACCGCCTTTGTCTCTCTCTTTGCAACAGCTTGGACCTTCTTATTTTCATGGGCTCCTCTCCAGATGATGAGGGTGGTGACGTGGTCTTGACTCTGGAGTGAAGGATCTGGGGACTGGGTACATAAATCTCTCTGACCTGGTTTGTCTCACCTCTTGACGACGTTCGTGAAGGCGGAGGTCAATCCTGGCGGCCAATCTTTCCAGCTCTCTGAGGGAGGATGGAGGATCACGTACAGCCAACTCATCTTTGATGTTGTCATTGAGAGCCTGCCAAAAGATGTCTTGAAGTGCCTTCTCATTCCACTCACTGTCAGTTGTTAGTGTATGAAAATCAATGATTAAATCAGTGATTCTGCGGACACCTTGTCTTAATTTTAGTAGACCCCTGGTTGCCTCATTAGAGGGTAGAACATGACTAAACACTCTGATAATTTCAGTAGCAAAGTCTTTATACTTGTAACAAAATAATGAATCTCTTGCCCATTCAGCAGTACCCCAAAGCTTGGCTTTTCCAGATAATAAGGAGATCACATAGGCGACCTTTGAGCGTTCAGAACAAGGCAGATGGTTGCAGTTCAAATTGTATCTCACATTGTGTCAGGAACGGTCTGCACTGAATGGATTCACCAGAAAATTTCTCAGGAGGGTTAAGCCTTGGTTCCTTGGATGCCATGACCTGTGATAATGGGGTTAATCCAGCAGATGGCACCAGATATTTACTTCTGAAAGTAGAATGCTGTGAGTGACAATGTTTTGACTTGAAACTTGACTGAGCAGATATTTTGCTTTCAGAATTGTTAAACAATGTTGGTGTGAAACTCAGTTTGGCCAGATTTAATGTCAAGGATGGGTTTTTGAGTTTCACTGACAGACCAAACACTGATAATGTTTANATGCGTCAGTGCATCTGAATGAAGAGTGTCATAGGACGGTTACTGTTAAGGATGGGTTTTTGAGTTTCACTGACAGACCAAACACTGATAAAGTTTTAACAATTTTATTAAAAGACTGAAAGCAGGATCCGGTCCGTATCATCACAGGAAGCTGGAGCTCTGCACATGAAACAATAATGTTAGCCACAGGACTTGAGAAAGGAGATGTTTTTATGTTAAATAAAAACACTAACCTTCTTAGTGCGTTTCTGGTTTGAAGGGAACTCCTGAGTGACGTAATCAGAAGGTGACGTAATCCAGAGCGACTTCCTTGTTTGACGTGAGCCGTGCGGGACTTAGCACGATTGGGGATTTCCTTGTTCCAGAATAGGGTCATACACAAATAATCAGAAAGCCGAATCAAGTCAGGAGGAGCAGACTTATCTCTTGGTCGTGGAAGGCAGGCGTGGGTCCGTATCCGTGAGGCAGATGGCTGAACAAGTCCGACGAGGAGAGAGACGGGAGATCGAGGTCCAAGAACGTGAGCAGGAGTCAAAACCAGGAGAGCAGAGTTTGAGAAGGTACCGTTGGGGGCTGCAGCAAGACACTTGAGACCAGAGAACCAGACCAGGGTCATAACGAGCGAGACAAGACAAGACATGAGCGTTGGAAAATTACTTGGCAAAACCGTTCATAAATCTGGCAAGGAATGACTGTGGACGTGGAGCTTAAATACAGGAAGTAACAGGTGAGTGCAATGATTGCTAACGAGGCATTGGGCATGAGTGCGGAGGGAACAATGATGTGATTGCTATTGCTATGAACATGACATGATAAACGAAGAATATAACGATAACTTATGGCAGACAGAACGTGGATCATGACAGTACCCCCCTCTCAAGGTCCGGCTCCAGACGGACCACCAGGCTGACCAGGGTGTTCCCGGTGGAACCGGGCGATGAGTGGCTTGTCCAAGACGTGGCGAGCAGGCACCCATGAACGTTCCTCAGGACCATAACCCTCCCAGTCAATGAGGTACTGGACACCCCGTCCCCAGCGTCGAGAACGCATGATACGGTTGATGGTGTAGGCAAGGGAGCCATCAATGAGTCGGGCAGGAGGAGGAGGCCTGGAGGCGGGCACGAACCTAGAAAACTGGACGGGCTTGACACGGGACACATGGAACGTGGGATGGATCTTCATGGTGCTAGGGAGCTTGAGCTTGACCGCCACTGGGTTCACCACCTTGGAAATGGGAAAAGGTCCAATGAAGCGGGGAGCCAACTTCCTGCAGTCCACACGAAGAGGCAAGTCCTTAGTGGACAGCCACACCTCTTGTCCTTCTTGGTAAGCAGGTTCTTTGGATCTGCGACGGTTGGCTGTCCTTGTGTAGACCGCAGAAGTCTTCAGCAGCTGTTTGCGGGCTTTAGTCCAGACTCGACGACATCTTTGAGCCGCTTGGAACGCAGAGGGAACCATGGCCGCCTGATCCTGGGCGGCAAACACCGGTGGCTGGAAACCATAAAGGATATAAAATGGAGACAGACCAGTGACGCTCGAAGGAAGGGAGTTCATAGCATGCTCGACGATAGGAAGCTGTTTTGCCCATTTGGTACCATCATCACCACAGAGAAGGCGTAGACGGGTCTCCATCTCATGATTGGCGCGCTCAGATTGACCATCAGTCTGGGGGTGATAACCTGAAGAGAGACTTAGTTCAATGCCAAGGGTCTTACAAAACTCGCCCCAAAACTTTGAGATGAATTGAAGGCCACGATCAGACACAATGTTCTTGGGTATCCCATGCAATCTGAACACTTCCTTTATCATGACATTGCTTAGTTCCTTGGCTGTGGGCAGCCCCTCCAATGCAATCAAATGCACCATCTTGGAAAACCTGTCAATGACAGTTAGAATGACCGTTTTACCCCCAGACTGTGGAAGGCCGGTGACAAAGTCCATAGCGAGATGTGACCAGGGACGTGAAGGTATGGGGAGCGGCCGCAAGAGACCCGCCGTGGACGTCGAGAGGGTTTGGCCAGGGAGCATTGGGTACAGGCCCCAACAAACTCTCTAACGTCCTTGGACAAGGAACCCCACCAGAACTGTGACTTTATTATAGTTATTGTCCTTCCTATGTCTGGATGACAATAAATGGGTGAAGCATGGCAGAATGCGAGTACCTTTTCAATGAGGTGGTCTGGTACGAAGAGACGGTCATCCGGGCACTCACTTGGTGGAGGGTGGTTCTGGTAGGCCTCCCTGACCTCCCTCTCGACCTGGGTGATGGAAAGACGAACCGTCTCTGGTAGTATGTACTCATCCGGACCACTGGTCTGTTCCTTTTCAAATATGCGAGACAGTGCGTCCGGCTTGACATTTTTGGTCCTGGGTCTGTAGGAGAGAGAAATTGAAACGTCCAAAAAACAAGGCCCACCTTGCTTGACGAGGATTAAGCCTCTTGGCTGATCGCAGGTACTCAAGGTTCTTGTGGTCGGTGAGAATGATGAAAGGATGATTGGCCCCCTCCAGCCAATGACGCCATTCTTCCAGTGCCAACTTGACAGCGAGTAGTTCACGATCTCCTACATCATAGTTGCGCTCAGCTGGGGAGAGAGATTTTAAGAAGAACGCACATGGGTGAACTTTATCATCGTTGCAACGTTGACTTAAAACAGCCCTGACGCCAGTATCAGAGGCGTCGACTTCAACAATGAATTGTTTATCCACATTGGGGAATCTGAGAATAGGAGCTGTGGTAAACAAGGACTTTAACTTAACGAAAGCTTGTTCAGCAGTTTGGGTCCAGGTGAAAACATTTTTAGTGGAGGTTAAAGCGTGGAGGGAGGAGGCGACAGAACTGTAATTTCTAATAAATTTCCGATAAAAGTTTGCAAAACCAAGGAAACGTTGTAATTGTTTACGTGATTGGGGTATAGGCCAGTCCATAACTGCAGAAGTCTTTGAGGGATCCATGGATATTTGATCAGGTGTGATATTAAAACCAAGAAACGTAGTGTTAGTGGTGTGAAATTCACATTTCTCAGCCTTGACAAATAGGTTGTTTTGTAGAAGACGGAGGAGAACGGCATGAACGTGTTGGATATGACAATCTAAGTCTTTGGAGAAGATCAGAATGTCATCCAAGTAAACAAAAAGATTGACATTGATAAAGTCCCTGAGAACGTCATTGACTACAGCCTGAAAAACTGCTGGTGCGTTGGTTAAACCAAAAGGCATAACAAGATTTTCATAGTGACCTGATGGGGTATTGAAAGCTGTCTTCCACTCGTCCCCATCCTTGATTCTGACCAGGTGATAGGCGTTACGAAGATCCAGCTTAGAAAAATCCTTGGCACCCTGAATGAGATCAAAGGCAGAGGTCATCAAAGGCAGAGGATATTTATTTTTAACAGTTGTGTCATTTAATCCTCGATAGTCAATACAGGGTCGAAGTGATCCATCCTTCCTACTAACGAAAAATAATCCAGCACCTGCAGGGGACGAGGAAGGTCTGATAATACCTGCTTTCAGGGATTCAGAAATGTATTCACGCATGGCTCTTTGTTCAGGTTGGGACAAGGAAAATAAGCGTCCCCTCTGGGACGTGGTGCCTGGTAACAGATCAATAGAACAGTCGTAGGGTATGTGGGATGGCAGAGACATGGCTTTACTTTTGCTAAATACTTTTACTAGGTCATGGTAACAATGAGGAACGTGAGTCAGATCTGGAGTTTCCTCCTTTATTTTGTCAACACTAATGGTCTGGTGAGCTGATTGTAGACATGAAGACAAACATTGTTCGGACCATCCCAGGATATTGCTGCTCCTCCAGTCCATATGGGGGTTGTGTTTTCGTAGCCAAGTAGCCCCCATCACAATGGGTAACTCAGGGGAGTTGATGATAAAGAACCTTACTTTCTCGACGTGGTTCCCACAAATCTGCAGTAGGACCTCCTGTGTCACTATACTGGACTGATTAATTGGGTGTCCATCAAGAGCTAGGACTCTGTGAGGTGTATCTGTGGGGAATATCTGAATATTCAAAGTTTTGGCAAAATTCATGTCCATAAATTCAGAATCTGCACCTGAATCGATGAAAAGTCTCACGGGTATTTCCTTACCATTGGCTTGAAGGTTAGCGTTGACTTGAAACAGAGGTTTTTCTTTAAAAGATGTGACGGCTCTGCAGTTGGGACCTTGGTAACACTTAACAGTTCTGGACTTGGTCGGGCATGTAGAAACTTGATGTCCTGAAGCCCCACAATAGAAACATAAGCCCTCTTGACACCGCCTTTGTCTCTCTCTTTGCGACAGCTTGGACCTTCTTATTTTCATGGGCTCCTCTCCAGAAGATGAGGGTGGTGACGGTGGTCTTGACTCTGGAGTGAAGGATCTGGGGACTGGGTACATAAATCTCTCTGACCTGGTTTGTCTCACCTCTTGACAACGTTCGTGAAGGCGGAGGTCAATCCTGGCGGCCAATCTTTCCAGCTCTCTGAGGGAGGATGGAGGATCACGTACAGCCAACTCATCTTTGATGTTGTCATTGAGAGCCTGCCAAAAGATGTCATGAAGTGCCTTCTCATTCCACTCACTGTCAGCTGCTAGTGTGTGAAAATCAATGATTAAATCAGTGACTCTGCGGACACCTTGTCTTAATTGTAGTAGACCCCTGGTTGCCTCATTAGAGGGTAGAACATGACTAAACACTCTGATAAGTTCAGTAGCAAAGTCTTTATACTTGTAACAAAATAATGAATCTCTTGCCCATTCAGCAGTACCCCAAAGCTTGGCTTTGCCAGATAATAAGGAGATCACATAGGCGACCTTTGAGCGTTCAGAGGGAAAGGCAGATGGTTGCAGTTCAAATTGTATCTCACATTGTGTCAGGAACGGTCTGCACTGAATGGATTCACCAGAAAATTTCTCAGGAGGGTTAAGCCTTGGTTCCTTGGATGCCATGACCTGTGATTATGGGATTAATCCAGCAGATGGCACCAGATATTTACTTCTGAAAGGAAAATGCTGTGAGTGACAAGGTTTTGACTTGAAACTTGACTGAGCAGATATTTTGCTTTCAGAATTGCTAAACAGTGTTGGTGTGAAACTCAAATTGGCCAGATTTAATGTCAAGGATGGGATTTTGAGTTTCACTGACAGACCAAACACTGATAAAGTTTTAACAATTTTATTAAAAGACTGAAAGCAGGATCCGGTCCGTATCGTCACAGGAGGCTGGATCTCTGCACATGAAACAATAATGTTAGCCACAGGACTTGAGAAAGGAGATGTTTTTATGTTAAATAAAAACACTAACCTTCTTAGTGCGTTTCTGGTTTGAAGGGAACTCCTGAGTGACGTAATCAGAAGGTGACGTAATCCAGAGCGACTTCCTTGTTTGACGTGAGCCGTGCGGGACTTAGCACGATTGGGGATTTCCTTGTTCCAGAATAGGGTCATACACAAATAATCAGAAAGCCGAATCAAGTCAGGAGGAGCAGACTTATCTCTTGGTCGTGGAAGGCAGGCGTGGGTCCGTATCCATGAGGCAGATGGCTGAACAAGTCTGACGAGGAGAGAGACGGGTGATCGAGGTCCAAGAACGTGAGCAGGAGTCAAAACCAGGAGAACAGAGTTTGAGAAGGTACCGTTGGGGACTGCAGCAAGACACGTGAGACCAGAGAACCAGACCAGGGTCGTAACGAGCGAGACAAGAAAAGACATGAGCGCTGGACAATTACTTGGCAAAACCGTTCATAAATCTGGCAAGGAATGACTGTGGACGTGGAGCTTAAATACAGGAAGTAACAGGTGAGTGCAATGATTGTTAACGAGGCATTGGGCATGAGGGTGGAGGGAACAATGATGTGATTGCTATTGCTATGAACATGACATGATAAACGAAGAATATAACGATAACTTATGGCAGACAGAACGTGGATCATGACAGTACCCCCCTCTCAAGGTCCGGCTCCAGACGGACCACCAGGCTGACCAGGGTGTTCCCGGTGGAACCGGGTGATGAGTGGCTTGTCCAAGACGTGGCGAGCAGGCACCCATGAACGTTCCTCAGGACCATAACCCTCCCAGTCAATGAGGTACTGGACACCCCGTCCCCAGCGTCGAGAACGCATGATGCGGTTGATGGTGTAGGCAGGGGAGCCATCAATGAGTCGGGCAGGAGGAGGAGGCCTGGAGGCGGGCACGAACCTATAAAACTGGACGGGCTTGACACGGGACACATGGAACGTGGGATGGATCTTCATGGTGCTAGGGAGCTTGAGCTTGACCGCCACTGGGTTCACCACCTTGGAAATGGGAAAAGGTCCAATGAAGCGGGGAGCCAACTTCCTGCAGTCCACACGAAGAGGCAAGTCCTTAGTGGACAGCCACACCTCTTGTCCTTCTTGGTAAGCAGGTTCTTTGGATCTGCGACGGTTGGCTGTCCTTGTGTAGACCGCAGAAGTCTTCAGCAGCTGTTTGCGGGCTTTAGTCCAGACTCGACGACATCTTTGAGCCGCTTGGAACGCAGAGGGAACCATGGCCGCCTGATCCTGGGCGGCAAACACCGGTGGCTGGAAACTATAAAGGACATAAAATGGAGACAGACCAGTGACGCTCGAAAGAAGGGAGTTCATAGCATGCTCGACGATAGGAAGCTGTTCTGCCCATTTGGTACCATCATCACCACAGAGAAGGCGTAGACGGGTCTCCATCTCATGATTGGCGCGCTCAGATTGACCATCAGTCTGGGGGTGATAACCTGAAGAGAGACTTAGTTCAATGCCAAGGGTCTTACAAAACTCGCCCCAAAACTTTGAGATGAATTGAAGGCCACGATCAGACACAATGTTCTTGGGTATCCCATGCAATCTGAACACTTCCTTTATCATGACATTGCTTAGTTCCTTGGCTGTGGGCAGCCCCTCCAATGCAATCAAATGCACCATCTTGGAAAACCTGTCAATGACAGTTAGAATGACCGTTTTACCCCCAGACTGTGGAAGGCCGGTGACAAAGTCCATAGCGAGATGTGACCAAGGACGTGAAGGTATGGGGAGCGGCCACAAGAGACCCACCGTGGACGTCGAGAGGGTTTGGCTAGGGAGCATTGGGTACAGGCCCCAACAAACTCTCTAACGTCCTTGGACAAGGAACCCCACCAGAACTGTGACTTTACTATAGTTATTGTCCTTCCTATGCCTGGATGACAATAAATGGGTGAAGCATGGCAGAATGCGAGTACCTTTTCAATGAGGTGGTCTGGTACGAAGAGACGGTCATCCGGGCACTCACTTGGTGGAGGGTGGTTCTGGTAGGCCTCCCTGACCTCCCTCTCGACCTGGGTGATGGAAAGACGAACCGTCTCTGGTAGTATGTACTCATCCGGACCACTGGTCTGTTCCTTTTCAAATATGCGAGACAGTGCGTCCGGCTTGACATTTTTGGTCCCGGGTCTGTAGGAGAGAGAGAAATTGAAACGTCCAAAAAACAAGGCCCACCTTGCTTGACGAGGATTAAGCCTCTTGGCTGATTGCAGGTACTCAAGGTTCTTGTGGTCGGTGAGAATGATGAAAGGATGATTGGCCCCCTCCAGCCAATGACGCCATTCTTCCAGTGCCAACTTGACGGCGAGTAGTTCACGATCTCCTACATCATAGTTGCGCTCAGCTGGGGAGAGAGATTTTAAGAAGAACGCACATGGGTGAACTTTATCATCGTTGCAACGTTGACTTAAAACAGCCCTGACGCCAGTATCAGAGGCGTCGACTTCAACAATGAATTGTTTATCCACATTGGGGAATCTGAGAATAGGAGCTGTGGTAAACAAGGACTTTAACTTAACGAAAGCTTGTTCAGCAGTTTGGGTCCAGGTGAAAACATTTTTAGTGGAGGTTAAAGCGTGGAGGGAGGAGGCGACAGAACTGTAATTTCTAATAAATTTCCGATAAAAGTTTGCAAAACCAAGGAAACGTTGTAATTGTTTACATGATTGGGGTATAGGCCAGTCCATAACTGCAGAAGTCTTTGAGGGATCCATGGATATTTGATCAGGTGTGATATTAAAACCAAGAAACGTAGTGTTAGTGGTGTGAAATTCACATTTCTCAGCCTTGACAAATAGGTTGTTTTGTAGAAGACGGATGAGAATGGCATGAACGTGTTGGATATGACAATCTAAGTCTTTGGAGAAGATCAGAATGTCGTCCAAGTAAACAAAAACATTGACATTTATAAAGTCCCTGAGAACGTCATTGACTAGAGCCTGAAAAACTGCTGGTGCGTTGGTTAAACCAAAAAGCATAACAAGATATTCATAGTGACCTGATGGGGTATTGAAAGCTGTCTTCCACTCGTCCCCATCCTTGATTCTGACCAGGTGATAGGCGTTACGAAGATCCAGCTTAGAAAAAACCTTGGCACCCTGAATGAGATCAAAGGTAGAGGTCATCAAAGGCAGAGGATATTTATTTTTAACAGTTGTGTCATTTAATCCTCGATAGTCAATACAGGGTCGAAGTGATCCATCCTTCTTTCCAACGAAAAATAATCCAGCACCTGCAGGGGACGAGGAAGGTCTGATAATACCTGCTTTCAGGGATTCAGAAATGTATTCACACATGGCTCTTTGTTCAGGTTGGGACAAGGAAAATAAGCGTCCCCTCTGGGACGTGGTGCCTGGTATCAGATCAATAGAACAGTCGTAGGGTCTGTGGGATGGCAGAGACATGGCTTTACTTTTGCTAAATACTTTTACTAGGTCATGGTAACAATGAGGAACGTGAGTCAGATCTGGAGTTTCCTCCTTTATTTTGTCAACACTAATGGTCTGGTGAGCTGATTGTAGACATGAAGACAAACATTGTTCGGACCATCCCAGGATATTGCTGCTCCTCCAGTCCATATGGGGGTTGTGTTTTCGTAGCCAAGTAGCCCCCATCACAATGGGTAACTCAGGGGAGTTGATGATAAAGAACCTTACTTTCTCAACGTGGTTCCCACAAATCCGCAGTAGGACCTCCTGTGTCACTATACTGGACTGATTAATTGGGTGTCCATCAAGAGCTAGGACTCTGTGAGGTGTATCTGTGGGGAATATCTGAATATTCAAAGTTTTGGCAAAATTCATGTCCATAAATTCAGAATCTGCACCTGAATCGATGAAAAGTCTCACGGGTATTTCCTTACCATTGGCTTGAAGGTTAGCGTTGACTTGAAACAGAGGTTTTTCTTTAAAAGATGTGACGGCTCTGCAGTTGGGACCTTGGTAACACTTAACAGTTCTGGACTTGGTCGGGCATGTAGAAACTTGATGTCCTGAAGCCCCACAATAGAAACATAAGCCCTCTTGACACCGCCTTTGTCTCTCTCTTTGCGACAGCTTGGACCTTCTTATTTTCATGGGCTCCTCTCCAGAAGATGAGGGTGGTGACGGTGGTCTTGACTCTGGAGTGAAGGATCTGGGGACTGGGTACATAAATCTCTCTGACCTGGTTTGTCTCACCTCTTGACAACGTTCGTGAAGGCGGAGGTCAATCCTGGCGGCCAATCTTTCCAGCTCTCTGAGGGAGGATGGAGGATCACGTACAGCCAAATCATCTTTGATGTTGTCATTGAGAGCCTGCCAAAAGATGTCTTGAAGTGCCTTCTCATTCCACTCACTGTCAGCTGCTAGTGTGTGAAAATCAATGATTAAATCAGTGACTCTGCGGACACCTTGTCTTAATTGTAGTAGACCCCTGGTTGCCTCATTAGAGGGTAGAACATGACTAAACACTATGATAAGTTCAGTAGCAAAGTCTTTATACTTGTAACAAAATAATGAATCTCTTAGTCTTGCCCATTCAGCAGTACCCCAAAGCTTGGCTTTGCCAGATAATAAGGAGATCACATAGGCGACCTTTGAGCGTTCAGAGGGAAAGGCAGACGGTTGCAGTTCAAATTGTATCTCACATTGTGTCAGGAACGGCCTGCACTGAATGGATTCACCAGAAAATTTCTCAGGAGGGTTAAGCCTTGGTTCCTTGGATGCCATGACCTGTGATAATGGGATTAATCCAGCAGATGGCACCAGATATTTACTTCTGAAAGGAGAATGCTGTGAGTGTCAAGGTTTTGACTTGAAACTTGACTGAGCAGATATTTTGCTTTCAGAATTGCTAAACAGTGTTGGTGTGAAACTCAGTTTGGCCAGATTTAATGTCAAGGATGGGTTTTTGAGTTTCACTGACAGACCAAACACTGATAAAGTTTTAACAATTTTATTAAAAGACTGAAAGCAGGATCCGGTCCGTATCGTCACAGGAGGCTGGATCTCTGCACATGAAACAATAATGTTAGCCACAGGACTTGAGAAAGGAGATGTTTTTATGTTAAATAAAAACACTAACCTTCTTAGTGCGTTTCTGGTTTGAAGGGAACTCCTGAGTGACGTAATCAGAAGGTGACGTAATCCAGAGCGACTTCCTTGTTTGACGTGAGCCGTGCGGGACTTAGCACGATTGGGGATTTCCTTGTTCCAGAATAGGGTCATACACAAATAATCAGAAAGCCGAATCAAGTCAGGAGGAGCAGACTTATCTCTTGGTCGTGGAAGGCAGGCGTGGGTCCGTATCCATGAGGCAGATGGCTGAACAAGTCCGACGAGGAGAGAGACGGGAGATCGAGGTCCAAGAACGTGAGCAGGAGTCAAAACCAGGAGAGCAGAGTTTGAGAAGGTACCGTTGGGGGCTGCAGCAAGACACGTGAGACCAGAGAACCAGACCAGGGTCGTAACGAGCGAGACAAGACAAGACATGAGCGTTGGACAATTACTTGGCAAAACCGTTCATAAATCTGGCAAGGAATGACTGTGGACGTGGAGCTTAAATACAGGAAGTAACAGGTGAGTGCAATGATTGTTAACGAGGCATTGGGCATGAGGGCGGAGGGAACAATGATGTGATTGCTATTGCTATGAACATGACATGATAAACGAAGAATATAACGATAACTTATGGCAGACAGAACGTGGATCATGACAGTTACAGCATATATTGTGAAAAGGTTGCATCCCTTTTCAGATGTGGAAACACCAACATTTAGGTTAGTTAGACAATAACAACAGAGCTAATAATTGTCCATCCTAAGCTAAAGTTACAGTAATAGGGACATGTTTGTTTATATGTTTGCAGGGACATGGTGAAAACCATCAACCCAAGTACACACCACCTACCATGGACCACTTGTCACACAAGTTAATCCCATTTTGGTAAAAGGTGGAGAAGAGCTGTTCTACACTTTAAACAAAATATGGATGACGTATCTGGGAGCAGATCCAGAGAAAGATGATTGAGCAGGTGAAGTGTCATTCATGTACAACTTGCCTTTCTACTATTAAAATCTGAAATCTAAATACTAGTGATGTTCTTTGTGGTCAACAGAGGAAGACTGTGTAGATGATGGGTCACCATGCAGTCTGAGGAAATGCCTGAGAATGAGGGAGTGGAGGATGAGGATGAGAGTGTAAGTGTATGATAGCTGTCATTATATACATTCTCAATCTTAATAATGATCATGCCTTTAATATTCCCTTTTTATTGATACTACTGATGAACCTGTTGTTGGTTTAGGAACCATTTCCCTGCAATCTGTCCAGAAAGTCTCCACTGGAGGAGCTTTTTGCTGAGGAAGAAACACAGAACATGATGTCACAGCTCCATGTCCATGAAGAAACAAGTGGAGAGAGGGCTGCAGATGTACCAGGACATTCCACCAGCCGTTCTGTCTGAGGACCCTGCTGCTGGTGGTGGAACCAACACAAGACATCCTTTGCTGTCAGATCTTGCATTCTCAAATTTATGTGTTCAAGCTTCCTCTACACCAAGCAAACGTGTGTTCTCTACTGCAAGAGACACCGTCTGTCCAGAATGCTCACACATACTGCCTGACAAGCATATATGATTATTTTCCTCAACAAGAACCATTTCTGATTAGGCCCGAGCAGCAAAGGCGCTACGAAGGCCTATTGTAATCGCTCTGTTAAGGCCCGACCTGCAATTTTTTCCGCTCAATGAATTGGCCTTTAGGGGGCTTTATCATATCCCAAAACTCACCTAATTTGGCGGCTGCACCAGGACTGATGAAAATTTACGTATTTTGGGGGCATGGCAAAAATCGCAACAGAAACGGCTCAAGAGCGCCACCTAGAAAATTTCAAAATACCCTCCGCCTTAGCCTTAGTTTGTCGTAGAAGAATGAAATTTGGTACACTTGTCCAATTCACAAAGATGCACAGAAAACCCTCTGGCATAAACATTGTACAATAAATAGGAAGGTGGCCATTTTGGAATGCTGTCCAAATTTTAACACCTTTTTTGGCGATTTACAGCCTCCTCATTTGAATGAACTCCTCCTAGGGATTTTGCTCAATCGGTTTCAAACTTGGCCAGTTTCTTCAAAAGGCACGGGGGACCAAAAGTTATCAAAACGGTTTGTTTCAAAGCATGCTGAAGGGGCGGGCCAGAACACACACCCTGACAAGAGGAAGTGTAAAATTTTACATTGAACGGTCCTAATCTGACCTCTGTTACCTAATCAGCTAGACCAGGGGTCACCAACCTTTTTGAAACTGAGAGCAACTTCGTGGGTACGGAGTCATACAAAGGGCACCAGTTTGATAAACTCTTCGGAAAAAACAAAGCGTAAATTGAAAAAAATGTATAATAAACATAATTTTAAGAACATATTTATAAGATAGACATTATAAAATATAAAAAGAATAACTGAATAAGAACATATTTATAAGATAGACATTATAAAATATATATAAATACAAAAAAAGAATAACTGAATAAAATGATTTTTTAAATGGAGCTTAGTAGTGAGTTGTGCTATTTTTAGAACAGGTCCGAGGACACCTCAAATTGTCCTTGGGGGCACCCGGGTGCCCGCGGGCACCATGTTGGTGACCCCTGAGCTAGACTGTGTGTCCAGTGACCCAAGACATGTTGGTGTAACTTGCGTTCCAACTCTTACTGTTTCGGGTGGAGCATATGGGCGTGGCAACGTGGCGAAGTAAGACGTAACGCCGTCGCCATACGTTCGGTTCTAAAATCCAAAGATTTGATCTGAGGAGTACCAAAGTCAGTATGATCTATCATTACCCACCCCTTGAACAGGAATCCATGATAATTGGCCAATAGCTTCCATAGCGCCCCCTAGAATATTTTAAAACCTAAGCCCCAAGCCATTTTTGGACTGATTATTCTGAAATTCGGTGAACATCAGTACCTTCTCAGGACCTACGAAAAAGTCTCTTGGAGCCCTGGTCCAAAGCTAAGAGGAAGCTGGCCATTTTGGGTCAAAGGGTCATTTTCGGGCATTTCTAATTGAGGATTTTAACAAACTCCTCCTAAGGATTTTGAAGGATTACCTTCAAACTTGGTTAATATGCCCTTAACACATTGGACAGTAAAAGTTATCAAAAGCTTGCGTTTTTGTTTATGTTAAAAGGGTGTGGCCAGGCCTCTAAGTTGCGCTTCACACAGTAAATTTCAAAACGCTATAACTTTCACATTGAAAGACCAAAACGCACCAAACTTGGCATGAGTCATCCCTGTTGGATGCCCGACGATCCTTTGTGGTCATATTGTGATGTCATTGAAGCCCCACCCCCTCAGAACAGGAAGTCACTTTTTTTACTTGGAATGCTCCCTCTCTGACACCCTTGAACTAATCAGGATGATCCTGTGTTAGAAGACATATAACAAGTTGGTCCGACTTACTTTAAATTACAGTTTTCACTAGAGGATGTGGGCGTGATCAATCAATCAATCAATCAATCTTATTTATAGAGCCCTTTTCAGCAGCCAGAAGGTGCACAAAGTGCTGAACAATACAGAAATAAAACAAACAATCCAAAATAACAATAAAAAACAATAAAAAACAGCCAGTAAAAAATTAAAAACAATTAAGACCTATCAAGAATGTCAAAGAACTACTAGGTATTAAAAGCCTGCCTGAATAAAAAGACTCCATATGAGTGATGGAGCGCAAGTCCAGAGGTAGCATATTCCAGAGACTGGGTGCAATGACAGAAAAGGCCCGGTCACCCCAACGTTTGTAGTTGGACTTTGGGATGGACAGGAGAAATGTATTAGATGATCTCAGTGTTCTCCTATATTCACGGACAGTTACAAGATCAGTCAAATACAGTGGGGCAAGACCATTGAGTGCTTTAAAAGTGAATAATAAAATTTTGAATTTAATTCTAAAATCAATTGGAAGCCAATGGAGAGAAAATAAAACAGGGGTAATGTGTTCACGTCTGGAGGTGTTGGTTAAAAGTCTAGCTGCAGCATTTTGGACCAATTGAAGGCGTCTAATGGAGGATTGGGAGATTCCCGCATACAGGGAATTACAGTAGTCTAGCCTTGAGGTGATAAAAGCATGAATGGCCTTTTCTAAATCAAAACGATTTAAAAAAGGTTTAACTTTGTATAAAAGACGTAATTGATAAAAACAGGCCTTGACTACAGACGCTATTTGTTTATCAAATTTTAAGTCCTTGTCAAATGTCACCCCCAAGTTTTTAACTGTTGGTCTGCATTTGGAAGTTAGAGCTCCAAAGTTACAGGGAGCATCATCACCGAAGAAGATGCATTCTGTCTTTCCTTCGTTTAAAAACAAAAAATTACGGTGAAGCCACTGTTTAATGTCGTTAATACAATCAGCGTAGGGAGTGAGAAGATTGCTGTTTTTGGGTTTCATTGGTAGATAAATTTGTACATCATCAGCATAGCAGTGAAAAGAAAAATTATGTCTGGCTATTACTGATCCAAGAGGCAGCATGTACAGTGAGAAGAGGAGAGGACCAAGAATAGAACCCTGTGGCACACCACAAGAGAGAACGGCAGTGGAGGAGGAAAGAGTGTCCAACATGACAGAGAATGTTCTGTTGGTCAAGTAGGCAGTGAACCACTTGAGTGCTGTACCAGAAATTCCAACATAACGTTGTAGGCGAGATAGAAGGACAGTGTGGTCTACTGTATCAAATGCAGCTGTGAGGTCCAGCAACACCAGTGCAACGGGACACTTGGCATCCATGGACATGGAAATGTCATTATGGACTTTTAACAAGGCTGATTCGGTAGAATGACGGGATCTAAAACCAGACTGAAATGTTTCAAAAATACCATGATTTTCTAAAACAGGTTGTAACTGCATAAAAACAATTTTTTCTAAAACTTTAGATAAAAAAGGCAGATGAGAAATAGGTCTAAAATTAGATAAAATTGATGGGTCCAGGTGAGGTTTTTTAAGAAGGGGCCTAACTACAGCATGTTTAAATGCAGCAGGGACAATTCCTAAACGAAGGCAGGAGTTTAAAAGTGTTAAAACACAGAAACCCACAGAATTAAAAACCTCTTTTAAAAACCTGGATGGAAGAAAGTCCAGAGGGCAATTGGTGATCTTTAAGTGTTGAACAACATCAGTGAGAGTGGCAAGAGACACTGGTTGAAACTGTTCAAACACAACCGGAGCTACAGAGACAACAGAGTAGTCAGGAGCAACAGGACCAGTGACCTGTCTGACTGAGGCCACTTTATCCTGGAAGAATTTTAGAAAGTTTTCACAGTTTGTGGCTGTGGCATCTGGTAGAATACGCACAGCTGGATTTATAACAGAATTAATAGTGTTAAATAACACTCTAGGACAATGGCAATTATCTGAAATCAAACCAGATAAAAATAGACATTTCGCCTCTTTGACAGATCTCTGGTAATTTTTAAAGCATTCTCTCAGAAATTTTAAGGATGAAGGAAGTTTGTCTCTCTTCCATTGTCGTTCCGCTTTCCTACATAATTTCTTGAGAGTACGCGTGGCATCGTTTAACCACGGCTCAGCTCTTGGTTTGGTGGATTTAAACCGAAGAGGAGCGATGGAGTCTAAAATGTCAGAGCAGGTGGTTTTGAAAGAGAGAAGGAAGTCCTCTGGATAAAATTCATCTGTACTTGAAATTGGAAAGTCCATAAAAGCAGTGGTAAACAGTCCAGCAGTCTCAGGAGTAAAAATACGACGCCAATGACCTGCAACAGCAGGCCTACTGACAGGTAGGGGGGCCGAAAACTCTAACATGATGGGGAAATGATCTGAGATGGCAGTTTCAGATGTTTCACAGAGTGAGATGGATAGCCCATGAGATATAATAAGGTCCAACGTATGTCCAAGAAGATGAGTTGGCCCACGCACAGACTGTGATGGCGTGACGATCTCAGATGTGATGCCGTTGCCATACGTTAGGCTCTAAATTCCACAGATTTGAACCAAGGTGCACCAAAATCATTACGATCGATCATTATCCACCACGTCAACAGGCATCCATGATAAGTGGCCAATACAAAACTCCACCCACCTACCCTCCATCCTCACCGACTGTCTCAACGAGCTAAATCACTGGTTTTTTAACAATTTCCTTCAACTAAACAGCAACAAAACAGAAATCATTCTTGTTGGTACCAAAAACTCTATTTCAAAATCAGAACATCTTCTCGTCCCCCTTAACAACTCTCTGCTATCCCCCTCCCCTCAGGTCAAGAGTCTCGGTGTCATCCTCGACACCACTCTCTCCTTCACTTCACACATCAACAATATTACTCGGTCTGCCTATTTCCACCTCCGTAATATTAACCGTCTCCGTCCTTCTCTCACACCCCGCTCCACAGCCATCCTGGTGCACAGTCTTGTGACTTCCCGTATTGATTACTGCAACTCCCTTCTCTACGGCCTCCCCAACAAATCTCTCCACAAGTTACAGATGGTCCAGAACTCAGCTGCCCGTGTCATCACTCAAACCTCCTACTATAACCACATCACTCCTGTCCTGCAGCAGCTCCACTGGCTCCCGGTTAAATCACGCATCATCTTCAAAATTCTACTCCTCACGTTCAAAGCTATCCACAACCTTGCCCCTCCTTATCTATCTGACCTCCTCCAAATCTCCATCCCATCACGCTCTCTCAGATCCTCCTCTTCGCTACATCTCCATGTACCCTCTGCCCGCCTCTCCACCATGGGGAGCAGGGCCTTCACCTGCTCTGCCCCTCACCTCTGGAACGCCCTACCGCCAGACCTTCGAAACACCACCTCCCTTTCTCTGTTCAAGACTGCCCTGAAAACCCATCTCTTTAGACTAGCTTATCACTAACTTTACTAAATGTATTTTTATTATCTTCCATTTTATATCCTTTATGTATTTTATATTTCAATTTGTCGCTGATAATGTTTGATCTGTATTACACTGTATTGGTTTGTTAAGTGTCCTTGGGTGTCCTGAAAGGCGCTTTTAAATAAAATGATTATTATTATTATTATTATTATAATACCCTCCATAGCGCCCAACATATTACTAATTATATCTCACTGATACATCATCCGATCTCAACGAGATTTATTGTGCTTCATCACTGAGCACTTCTACACACATTTCTGTTGTGGTTTAACATATGATTTCACTGCGCCCCCTACATTATTCAAACTGTTATATCTCATTGATACATCATCCGATCTGTTCCAGATTTATTGTGCATCATCTGTCAGCATTTCTACACACATTGGTATTGTTACTTAAAATTTAACTCCAGTGCGCCCCTACATTATTCCAACACTTACGCCAAAAATACACTACACGCGTTACAGCTCCGCCCCGCTCCGGTCCGACCTCCGCAGCAAATACGCACCCATTATAATCAATGACAGAATTTACACTGGCTCCGCACGGCGGCGGCGAGAAGCGGAGAGCGGACGGCGGTCCGTCAAAATTAGAAATTTTTCTATTTCTG
>JBBPBX010013923.1:27347-37950 GCA_038048925.1 Garcialebias charrua | reverse complement strand
TTAAAATTGTGTCATCTTTCATGCAATATTCCACAAATTGACTGACAGTTCTTGTAATAGCCTGGAAATTTGCAATTAAAACACATTATATATAGTTGTTTGTAAGAATGTTGAGTTCATCGTTTAATGATTCAGTATGTGCGAACTGTGCGGCCGTACAGGGCGGCCTCCAGCAGGGGGCGGCATAACATTGCGCAGTTTAGAAAAAAGAGAAAAAAGGAAGAAGAGAAGACGCCGCTCCTCGTTTTTTAATTTTTAAAATCTTTTACAACTTTTGTTTTTAACAACATATAACACAGAACACCACTACCGCGCTGCTCCTGGGCCGCTCCGCCCTTCATTTATTCACATGTCATCAGTTTATCACCGCAGCAACTGCGGAGACCGCCCTCCTCCACTTTTAGTTTTGTTTTTGTTACGTGCCCGGAGGTGACACGTAACTGCGGTCAGTGTTGGAAAGATTGAAGGGAGAAAAAAAACAAGGGTGGTGCAGAGAAGAGAAGAATTAAAAAGAGAAAGGCTCTGGAAACAGACGCAGCTAAATGTACAAACATTGACACATTTTTCATTCAAACAGCTGCAGTTTGTAAATGAGACGATCAAACAGGTGAGACATGATGATGATGAACTTTGCTGCAAAACACAGTTCAAGTAAATTATGAAGTCAATGAAGTGTGTGGTGTGTGGCATTGTGACATAACATCCTGTTATATCATTTAAATAATATTACAGATATGAGTCTGGTGAAGACCTGGGGCCTCATGTATCAACCATGCGTGCGCACAAAAACATTGCGCACGTCACTTTCCACGCAAAGTGGCGTATGTATCAAATCTGATATGAACGGGAATATCTGCGCATCCACGTAGAAATCCACGGCTGCTCCCCTGTTGGCGTACGCACGTTTCTGTGGTTATTGTTCCTTTGGCGACACTTACAGGTGATCTGTGAAACCGTGTCCACGATGTGAAAACAATCATAAATCCCACCAAACACACATGATTAACGATTATTACATCCACATGGACGCAATTAGATGAGTGGATATAAAAGCATGCGCCAGATAGTGGCAACAATATTGACAACAATGAGATGTAATTTCTTTAAATAAGAAGTTAACCAAGCTGTATTAACACGCCTACGTTTAGGTCAGTGGGTAAAGCGCTTGCCTTTAGTTCCAAAGGTCGTGAGATCGACTCCCGCATGGTACAACGTTTTTCTTTTTTTTTCGTTCCAGATTGAAATACACATGAAAACTATTTACAAAACAATAAATCGTCTGCTTCCTTTCATTTCATGTATTGTTCTATTTCTTGTTGTTTCATTCAATAGTTTTCCTGTGGTCTTTAAATCCGGAATGAAAAAAAAAAACATTGTACCAAGCGGGAGTCGATCTCACGACCTTTGGGACGAAGGGCGGGCGCGTTCGCCACTAAGCTATACAGGCATGTTAGATCAGCTTGGTCAACTTCTTATTTAAAAGTGGATGGTTTGTTTTGCACTGTGCGTGCCGAATGAAGCCTTTTTCCGTGCTTCTCTGCCTCACTCAGAAGTGATTTCTGTTCACAGTCCGTGAAGTTCCTCTTTTTTCCACGTTCCGACATGGTTTGCAATGGAGCAGAGACGACATTCCTGTCGTGCATGGCATATTTGAATGACTTTGCATATTCATACGGAGGCGTGTCAAGGGCGGAGTCGGCCACTCTCTCATGTGCGCTGAATTCCACGTTGATTGTGTTGTACATAAGGAATGTGCGTGGATTCCGGTGTACGCACAGTTTGATAAATCTGGATTTTTTTGTGCGTGGACACTTTTCTGGATTTGTCCGTACGTGACTTTTCAGTAAGAAATCTACGCAAGTCTTTGTACATGAGGCCCCTGCTCTATATGAAAAGTTCCCTGAGATGTTAGATGATTCAACCCTTTAATGAAACTGGCCTGAATTGATCATACGGCTTTGTAAAAAGGGTAGATTTGTGTTGAGTTATGATAATTTCTAAAAGGTGATTTAGTGTCAAGAGCAGAGCCATGAGTGATGAGGGGATTGTTCCTGTCAGTATGAAGGAACAGGTGAGCTGTTCTAACTGTGTAGTTCCAATACAAACACTTTCTAAATGACAGTAGTGACTCGTTATACAGGTATTGTTATCATTAAGAGTAAGATAATAAATACATAAAGCCTGCAATGAAAGGGAAAATACATTAATTGGTTAGGGGGGGCACCGTTGGGGTTGCTCGCACAGGGCGCCAAATAAGCTAGGACCGCCACTGATGACAGGGAAGATGCGTACAGTAGAGGCCTGGAATATTACAGATTAAATTAAAGTGCTGCTTTGTTTGAAGAACGTTCATGTTTGGTTTAATGATCCGTTGTTCCAGAGAAACACTCTGCCTGAAGTTAGACCACTCATCGTCGACCTGTGTGACAAAAACATATTTGTAAAAACAATGTTTATCCGAGTTGGTGATGTTTAGTTTTATTGCTGAAAGAGACATTAAATAAGAACAAGATAAGTATATTGGTACAGACTATGTACCAATAATACCAACCCAGACTGTGTTTTGACATTTTGAATTATGTAAATTGTATTACAAAGCTCCCAGCTGTCAAATTTTCAGTCCTTTGTTTAAATGTACAGTAACATTTTAAAAAGCAGCTTCTACTCAATTAATTGAGCATTGATTAAACAAATTTCAATGGCTTTTAAAATATTGAGAGCTCTAAAGTATATTGTAGAAACTTCCAAAATAATTTTTAAATTTATTTTATGACACTTTATCACCAACATCAGCCATTAAATTATTATGTGTTGCAGCTTTGTTATCCTGGTAAAAAAAAACAAAAAAAAAAACAGTTATATATGGATGTTCGACGAAGATCATAATCAGAATGGCTACTTTTGAAACTCTAGGTGATTACCAGGTAGTCCCCGACTTACGAGCGAGTTCCGTTCCTCCGAGGCGCTCGTAAAGCGAAAATTCGTAACTTGGAACGGCCGCCACGTGTCTCGTAAGTCCGGAATTTCGCTCGTAAGTTGGAACGGTTTTGCTAGCGCGACTACAAACACTCGTTTTTCATCGAAAAACTGCTTACGAGTGCATAAAAATGATCGGAAACGTGTGTCCACATGTTTAGCTAACGAACTGTGGTGAAAAAACACAGAAAAACTCTGTATTTTTTGCGTTTTTTCCAAAAATTCGCCAGCTCGTAAGTCCGGAACCTCGTAGGTCAGAGCGCTCGTAAGTCGGGAACTACCTGTATAATGAAAGACAGAAATTCTATTTTTTCACGCCTAACAAGTAAAAATATCAAATTAATTACTAAAGCAAATGTATATATTTTTATCATGTGCATTATGTGGAAATTGTCATTCAAAATGTTTTCTATTGTTCAGGTTTCACTCCTGCTGTTATTTATTTATTTATTTTAACTTGGGAGTTTGATGAAGGAGCAGCATGGTGAAACAGTTGACTGAGCTGTTGGCTCGCAGCGAGAAAGTTGCTGGTTCAAATCCCAGCCCAGGGGCCTGTCTGAGTGGAGTTTGCATGTTCTCTCCGTGCTGTGTGGGTTTTCTCCAGATACTCTGGTTTCCTCCCACAGACCAAAAACATGCATGTTAGACTGATTGGTAACTCTAAATTGTCTCTGAGTGAGAGACTGAATGGTTGTCTCGTTGTGTCCCTGTGATGGACTGGAGACCTGTTCAGGGTGTCCCTCTCTTCTTGCACAGTGACTGTTGGATATGGACACCAGTGACCCCATGATCCAAAAAGGAAAAAGCAGGTAAAGAGGATGGATGGACGGATGGATGGATGGGTGGATGGATGGGTGGATGGAGTTTGGTAAGTTGTTGTGGGAATTATTGATGAGAACTCAGAAAAATGATTGAATGTTGTAACAAACATCTGGAGAGATGTCAAAGTGTGAACATATTTCTTTAAATGACTATGATAGCAGCTGTCAATGTACACATTTTTACACACACACACACACACACGAAGCCTTTGAAACACCAAAATAAATCCAGAAATACTGAACAGAACAGTCAGTGTAAGCTTTGCCTGAAGGACGGAGCATCAGGGAGAACATTTAAATTTTCCATCAGCTTTGCCAATAAAAACTGACACCGATTTTACTTTGTAAACTTTTAGGGAATCAGTACATTGAGTTTATGTTTAAAGGGATCATTTACAACAAGTGTGCATAAACTTTTCACAGAACCCCAATTCAGAACATGTGAACTGTCCCTTTACACCCACTGTTTCCTTCAGTAAACCTTGGTAAATATCTATCCAGCAGACCAGTGCCCAGTAAAACAAATTGTCCACAGTGAGGAAATATATATTCGACCTAGTTGTGTAATCAAGCTGTAAACAACTCCTGCAGAGAAAACAGCTGTCAGGGAGTCAGGCAGATGTTCAAAATATGCCTTTTTCTATTTCTATAGTTTGATGTTCATATTTCCTTAATTTGTTTTTATCTTCTATCTTTCCTTAATTTGTTTTTATCTTTTGTCTATTGTTTAATGTACTTGTACCATTGCTGTTCATCATTCTTTAGTTCGTAGCAGGTCACTTTCGTAAATGAGCCCTCGAAGCTCAATAAGATTTACCTGACTAAATAAAGGTTGAATGAAAATGAATGAATCTAAATATGAATATCAGTCCATTTTATATATAACTAACGTGGACTTCCAGCATGTTTCATAATTTGTGTTGCTGTAATCAAATCCCTCTGGTTGGTGTTGCTCAGGCTGAGGAACATTTTCTATTTTACATGAGTGCAAATATTAGATATAAAAAAATCATGCAAAATATTCCTAACCCACCTGTATTCAGCCTCTGGTGTCTGAGAGTGGTTTAGCTGGTGTTACATAATATCTGTAGGGGCTTCCATCTCCTCCTCCAGTGTGTTTTTTTTTTTTTCTTGGCTACAAATAGAGGATTGTCAAACTGCCAGTGAGCTGATGAGTAATGCAGCCCGGCTCAAAGCATGTTGGATGAAATCACCTGTGAATCGCTGTGTACACAATGTTTTTTGCTTTCACGTCCATGTGACACATTTACCTTTTTTCTTAAAACCACCTTTTTTTTGATAATTCATCCACATCTTTTAGGATTGTTATCAATGGTAGACAAGAAATCAAACCTCAGTATTGAATGAAAGGTGGACACTCGTGTGGTAGTCTGCGTTTGTGAATGGATGCATTAATTTGTCTGTCTGTTAGTGAACTATCTTATGAATCACTGGACAGATTTTAAAAAAAAAACTCTCAGGATGTATTGATTAACTGAACATCTACAACTGAGTAACATTTGGAGACAGCTCCATTGAATATGGCTGACACAGCTAATCAACTTTGGTGAACACAAGAACGTCTGTAGCTCAGTCAGGTTTTTAAATGTGGAGCTAATTATTGGTGCCGTTGCAGCTGGGACTCCTCTCTAACATACAACACAGTCTGCACAAGATCTGTGCTTAAAACTTTTGCATTAGATGTTGGATGTTCACAAAATAAACAACAACCGGGCACATTTTAATGAGACTTTCACAAATGAATCCATAGATTAAATGTCCTGAACTGAACAACTTTTGGAGCCAAACTGATTCTGGACACTGCAGCTAATCAATTTTTGCAAACATAAAACTGAACCACCCACACCTGCCTCTACCTTCATTTCCCCCACTCTGAGCCCTTGAGCAAGGCCCTTAACTCCCACCATCTTCTCCCATGGGTGCTCTAGATAGCAGCTCTCCAGTGGTGGGATGTAACTAAGTACAAGTACTGTGTTACTGTACTTAAGTACATTTTTCATGTATCTGTACTTTACTTAAGTAGAGTTAAACTTGGGTACTTTTTACTTTTACTCCACTACATTTTACATTAAGTATCTGTACTTTCTACTACACTCCATTTCTATAATGTGTTGAGTTACAAGTTACATTCACGTTGCATTTTTTAAATTTTATTTGTTCATTAGTTTGAAAGTAACTGATGCCGAGGGGGGAGTTGGTCCATTGAATCACTGCAAAGTGGACAGTTAACATTAGACCTGCCTTCAAGAAGAGATGGACCAATGATATTCTAGTATATACGTCATTGAGCTGGGAGCACCCACAGCACCACTAACACACACAAAATGGATTCCACCATGAAGAGTCAGCCAGATGATACGCACCACCCATGGCCTTATTAAAAGATTATTGAAAGACTATTGAAAGACTGTTCAATACAGCAAGACAGATTCTCTCTCCCAAAAAAGAGTCAGACTGCCCAAAAAACTGAAACCAACTTCTTCTGAACTTGAACAATAAATTCTTGCTGCAATATTAAAATGTGTCAGTTCATGGGATGTTAGGAGACAAGAGATGTCTCGACACTCAGGCCCAACTTTTGAAAATGGTGTCAGGAAGTTAAAATATTGTTCATTGTTGACCCATTACAAGGTTGACTAGACATTATTTTAACTAGAGTTGAAATGATCAGAGACTGTTCCTTTGTCGGTGTGTCTAATGCTCCTTATTTCAGCAGACAACTTTTACTTAAAAGTTTTTACTGCAGTTAAAATGACACATTGGTTTTGTTTTGTGTTAAATAAAAACTGTCAAAGGTATCATCATTCCTCTTTCTTATTTTAATTAATGACATTTAACTCTGCAGGTCATCCCTGAAATTCTGACGCACAAAATCACAAGTTTCAGTGTGAACCGTGTCGCAGAGTAAACACAATAAAAACATGTATTATCTGCAGCATTGTTCATTAAAATGACTCAACTTTAATCAGAGTCAGAGAGTCTTTATTGTCATTTGCACCGCATGTGGTACATGTGATGAAATGAGATTATGTACACAGGGTCCCAGTTACATCCAACAACAAAATGTAAGAGAAAAACAGTAATAACATCTAGGATATAACTAAGAAAAACATCAACTAGAAATACACTAATCACTAATGTAATAGAAAAACATCATTATAAACAGCAGCACGAACCTGAGTCTGTATGAGCAGATGGTCACAGATTAACACAGCAACAAGAAACAGATCAGCATGATGATTATTTATGTATTACAGAAAATATACATATGCACACTAACGATATTGTAGACCATTGCATTAGGTAATACATTCAGCAAGTACTTTTACTTTAATACTTTAAGTATTTTTAAAAGCAAGTACGGTACTTCTTATTTACTTTTACATTAACATGGTACTTCAACTTTTACTAGAGTACATTTTTGTCTGTTTATTTGTACTTTAACTTAAGTACAGTGTTTGAGTACTTTCTCCACCACTGCAGCTCTCTGCTCCACATAGAGGGCTGTGGTAGCTCGGTGGTCTGTGGTTGCGTCAGGAAGGACATCTGGTATAAAAACATTTGCCAAGTCTTTGTGCGACTAGTTCGCTGTAGCGACACCTGAAGAAGAGAACAACAGCCTATTACAAAAGTACTATGTGCTAGCTGAGAGTTACAGCAGCACAACGACTCAGTGGTTAGCACTGTTGCCTCACAGCAAGAAGGTCATGGGTTCAATCCCTGGTTGGACCTGGGACTTTCTGTGTGGTGTTTGCATGTTCTTCTCGTGCTTGCGTGGGTTTCCTCCCACAGACCAAAAACATGCATGTTAGGCTGCTTTCAGGCCCAGGCCTCTCTTGCAAAGGAGATCTCGATGGGATTTGCCTGGTTAAATAAATGTTAATAAATAAAATAATAATACAAATTAAGGGTGTCCCAATATTTTTTTTTACAAAACAAGAACTTTACTACGTTAAAAATAAGCTTTAAAAAAAGCAATCATAACTTCAACATCGATGTAATGTAGAAACTATGACTCTGATTTAAAAAAATAAATAAGTGCTGCTGACATTCCCTTTAAGTGTCTTTCAAGGACTAAATGTACACTGGAGGAGAGAAAGGGCTGCTAAGAACTGACAGCCTTTCAAAGCAGAGCAATTACCTCATCTCGCTCCGTGTGCACAGAAAGCTGCTCCCATGTTGCTGCTTTGTGGCAGTTCTCACTTCAGCCCAGTCCACTTCGTAGTTCTAACGTCAGACGTAAACGTCTTAAACTTTTATTTATGCCTCAGTACCTGTAGTCCTGTCTCCATTAGAGAAATATCTCCTATGACTGACTGCTGCCAACTATTTCACTGACAGAAACCTCTTAGACGTTGTTGCATCATTAACTACACTGAGCTTTTTTTTTCTATTTAACTCCTACTTGCTATCATCTGACGCATCCAGCTATTATAAAGACTATAGGTGATAGTGTGATTGCTGTTGAAGTCCCAAAATTGGTCTTTAGTGCAGCAATCAAATATAAGCATGGAGGTGAATCTACAGCCAGGTATGGCCTCAAATGAGTGAAAAAATGTGCACATCACTGAGCAAATAACACACCAGTGATTGGCAATAACCCCTGGAATGCAGAGAAAAGTCAAATGAAAGGCTGCGATGTGAGACGAGCGGCCTCGGCTCTGTAACGAGGCTTAAAAGGCGGCGCAGCTGTGCAAGGACATTTTCTTTTAGACGACTGTCATTTTCAAAAGAACTGAGCTGCCATGAAAGGTGGGACGTTTAATGACCAAGTGCGTGAACAGCATCTCCACTCAGATGATCAGGACACGTTACCTTCATTCAAAGGCTGCTGATCAGAAATATTAACATGAGCAATAATTCAGCATAGGTATAATGCAAACAAGAGGCGTTGTATAGCACGTGTCTGTTGATTAAACAACATCAGCCATCACTCAAGGGAGAGTGGCATCAGCAAAACCTTGTTTTCTTGTATTTGTACTGCTGTCTTGAATTGTGATTGAAAAATTAGAAGCTATAGAGGCACAGAGAAATCGTGTCCAACTCAGTGCCATTAAATTTAAAACATGTCATGAAAATGGTCAGGCAGGCCCCATCAATATCTGTTTTTAAAACTCGTTTAAAAACACATGTTTTCATTGGCTTTTAAACCAGAGTGAGTTCACATCTCTGTTTTAATGTTGTATTATTTTACTTGTGATGTTCTGATTATTTATATGATTGTTTTTATTGTTTTGTGTTTTGTTTTTGTTTTGTACAGCACTTCGGACGGCTGATGCTGTATAGTGCTTTATAAATAAACTGGTATGGTATGGTATGTTAGCAGTTGTTCCTCCTCAATTTGAAGTTTGAAGTTTGAAGTTCAATAATAACCAACTTCATGCAAACGATTTGGTTCCACTGCTGGTTGTCTAGAAGAAGCCAAGCACAATACAGCATGCATGAAGGTCACCAGGTGCTGCAAGAGGATATCAAAATGCCAAATTCTGAGTCTTTGTTTGTTTGTTTGTTTGTTTGTTTGTTTGGTTGGTTGGTTGTTTGGTTGGTTGTTTGGTTGGTTGGTTGGTTGGTTTTTAATTCAACGTGAACATTTCCAGTAGCAGGAATAATTAAAACAAACTCGTTAGCAGGAAGGGTGTACAGGTGCATCTGAAAAATTATAATATCATGGAAAAGTTCAATGTTTTGTCACTAATTTCAGAAAGTGAAACTCATATATTACATAGATTCATTACACACAGAGTGAAATATTTCAAGCCTTTATTTCTTGTAATTTTGATGATTACAGTATAACTTACGAATAATGGGAGAAAAAAAATTAATTGTCTTAGAAAATTATAATATTGTGAAGACGTTCAATATTGTAAACTTCTGGTGTCACATCCTAATCGTCCTAATTAACTTCTAGACATGAGCTACAAGTGTTTCATTCCTCAGACACTCCTGAACCATACAACGTCAGCGTCTTACCTGCTGAGGAGACAAAGAACTGGGCTGTTGCTCAGTGGTTCGATGTCTGTTCAGATGAAAGTAAATGTTCACGTCATTTATAAATCAAGGTCTCAGAGTCTGGATGAAGAGTGGACAGGTCCAGAATCCACGTTGCTTCAAGTCCAGAGTGAAGTTTCCACAGTCAGTGATGGTTTGGGTCCATGTCCTGCTGGTGTTGGTCCACTGGGTTTTCAGAAGTCCACAGTCCACGCATCATCTAACAGGACATTTCAGAGATTTCATGCTTCATTCTGCTGACAAGCTTTATGGAGATGCTGGTTTCATTTTCCAGCAGGACTTGACTCCTGCTCACACTGACAAAGGTACCAACAGCTGGCTGTGAAATGTTCCAATTTTCTGAGACACTGAATGTTGGGCTTTCATCATTTTTAAATCATAATCATCAAAATTAATGGAAATAAAGGCTTGAAATATTTCATTCTGTGTGTAATGAAATGAGATTCACTCTCTGAAATGGTCGACAAAAACAATAATAACTTTTCACAGTATTCTAATTTTTCCAGATGCACCTGCTTGTAGCAGGTCATACAGTATTTATACAATATGCAGTAAGGCAGGATTTTTCAGCTGGTAACTTCACTATCAAATAAAAAACTTGTGTGTCTTCATAGTCATCAAAACTGTTAATCCAAAGACAGCGTACCAAACAAAAAGTTTGAAAAACCCTTGAAAGTTATTTATTAAGAAACTATAAAAATAAATTTTCATTCAACCTTTATTTAGGCAGGTTAATCTCAGAGCCATATAAAGTGAGAGTTCCGACACCCTTTGAT
>JBBPBX010013923.1:6240-20635 GCA_038048925.1 Garcialebias charrua | reverse complement strand
TCTGAATAAGTAGATTAATTAAGGATAAAGAGGTCAGCTTAATACTGACCCCTGTTAAAATCCTTTAGTTACATCTGGGTGACACTATATGTGTTTAAAGACACAATATATGGTCTCCCTCATGTTTCCTTCTCTCCTGTAGCTTGTGGAATGTGTGCCTTTCCTATTTCAGTGAGGAGCCTAGTGTGTGTGTGTGTATGCGTGTTTATATAAGTGTGAGTTTGCTGTGTGGGGTTAGTGAGGCCTGCTACCAAGGCTCTGTGGTGTATGTGTGTTTCTGTGGGCCTATGTGTGTGTGTGCGTGTCTGGTTGTATGTGTGTGGGGCCTTCATGTATCTTGCTGTGTGTATGTTTCTGTAAGTATTGATCCTGCTCTTTGGGCCTGTGTGTTGGTATTTGTATGAGGCTGTTCATAGTGTATGTGTGTGTGTGCGCGCGTGTTGTGCAGGGTTTGCAACAGTCTGGTTTCAACCATTAAAAGTCCTTTTCTTCTGCATACTTGACAATACACACAGCTAAATGCACAGCAAACAGTTAAAATGTGCTGCAAACACATGACTAATCCTAACCCCTAAACAAAAAAACTAATGCAACAGAAAAAAATCTTCAATCACAGAAAATAGATTGAAGAAACAATAAAAAAGCATGCTATAAATACCAAAAACACTAAAACAACTGAAAATAAGATGTACTAAAAACTAAAAAAAGAAACAACCAAAAAACAGAAGTACACAGACCACTAGGGGGGCTGTTACTACCCGTAGGATCAAAACATATAATGTGGACGCAGAACACAGAAAAGGGTTTAAATAAAATTTTATTTAACTAAAACTAAAGATCTTCGGTCGCTGGCGATGAAATCTCTGGCAGCTTCCTCGGCTCTGGAGCCCATCAACCTTCTTCTGGCACCCCACGTCAGGAACAAAAAGAAACAAAGTGACAACTGAAAGATGGATCAGATGAGCTGGCCAAACTTAATATAACCTAGTCCAAACCAGGCCAACCCTGTACAGGGCCATCAAAGCTTATTCAGACCACGATCTACCTGTAAAAACACCAGTTCTAAATGTAAAGAAAAACGAAAACAGGACTACCAAGCCCACCTGATCATACAAAGTTATAAAAATAATGAGGAAAAAACACAACAGCTGTCTTATAGACAGACATAAAAAACCCAGCTCTACAAGCTTCAAAATAAACACATTTGCGCCTCAGGGCTCAAGTCCTTACCTCTCAGGTAAACTAGAGGTCAAATAAGCACTAACAGTGCTCCACACACTCTCACACTCTAAGTTAATCAGAGTCCTCACCTCTCAGTAGACTAGAGGTCAAATAAGCACTAACAGTGCTACAACACAACTCTCTATAGAGTCCTCACAAGCACGCAATTGCTCACTACAATTCCTTAAAGGAGCTCACAATACAGTGGCCAGGGTGGACGGAAATACACCTCTGAAACACATGTACAAGAATATAGCACAATGGTTGTCATCAAACTTGGTTACCTTTAGAACGACGTCCAAGTCACTCCAACAAGATTCTTCTTGTCACTAAAACCAACCTCAGCTGGCTCCCAACACTCTGCTTAGTTTCCAGCAGAAAACTCCACCAAACAAGACTCTCTGTTTGTTCACATGAGCTTGTCCTTTCACAGATTGAATCCAAGATGGCGCCATTGTTTGAGGCTCGCTGTCTGATACTCTTCCTGTTTTTTCTGTTTGCTTTTAATTTTAACACAAGTGTAAACGCTCGGATTGTGTATGATCGCCAAAGATTACTGGACATTGGAGCCTCGACTGGTAATATGATACCATGGAATTATACTGGAGACAAGACCCCGCCCTTACTGCTGGGCATTCCAGCTTACCTGTTTCGTTCCAGGTCTCTACCTTTCCGACGGAAGCGAACCCGCCGCCGTGGCAGACCCAGCGGTTGGCTAGTACGTGCGATGGCAGCTTTGGGGCATTGTTTTCCGGACACATTCAGTGTTTGTAAGCTGGTGCCGTGCCTCTCCTTCCCGTTGCACGTGCTGGATCCTGTGGGTACCTGCTTGGTGCCTGTTGGTGGAGGCCATGATGGAGCAGTCCAGCCCCGTCCTCCCTGCACTCCTCGTCCCTGTAGACATGGGGTAAATCTTCTTAACCTACGATCTCTTCTCCGGGAATCTCGGACGCCAGATGGTGGCGGAGATCCGCCGATCTCGACCAGGATCGGTCTGATAAATGCTAGGTCGCTAGCAAACAAAACATTCGTCATCAAGGATTACTTTTCCTCTCAAGGCCTGGATTTCTTGTTTATAACTTAATCATGGACAAGTGGTTTGGGTGAGTCTAGCGTCTTTAATTAACTTTTGTTGCCGAACTGCTGCTACTTTAATTTTCCGAGGATGACGGGTGTGGGGGAGGAGGAATAGTGACAGTTTTTAAAAACTGTTTTACTTGTAAACAGTTGCCTCCAGCCCATTTTTGTAGCTTTGAGCTTGGTCTCTTTGAACTTGGTAGCTCCCACACTGTGTTGTGTGTGGTGGTCTCGTGGGGCGGCCGTGGCGTAGTGGTAATGGCAGTCTTCCCCCGATCGGAAGGCTGGTGGTTCGAATCCCGGTTCCCCACACCTTGTGTCGTTGTGTCCTTGGGCAAGACACTTAACCCCGAGTTGCTCCCGGTAGGACTGGAAAGCACCTTGCATGGTAGTCTGCCGCTACCGGTGTATGAATGTGTGTAGCATTCAATGTGTGTAGCGCTTTGAGATTTTCACTAATGAAAAGCGCGTTATAAATTGAATTCATTATTATTATTATTATTGGTCTATCGGCCACCAAAGTATAACAAAGATTTTATAAATGACTTTTCTGATTTCCTGGCTGATATCATGCCACGGTATGACAAAATTTTATTGGCTGGTGATTTCAATATCCGTGTCTGTTGTCCTACTTCACCTATGGCTCAGTCGTTTCTTAATGTTATTTATTCTTTTAATCTTGTGCAGTTTGTAACTGGTGCTACGCATGAATTTGGACACACACTTGATTTGGTTTTATCTTTTGGTCTACCAGTTTTTAACTTAGTGATTGGTGACCCATTATTTTCAGACCATATGCCTGTTTTATTTGAGATAAAGCAGTGCATTACTAAAGTTAAACCATGCGCTGCAGTTCGGCTCTGTCGTGTTCTTAACCCTTCTACTGCTGTTCAGTTTTCTTCTGTTTTTAATAAGAACTTTACAATCCCAGAGACTGTGGGTAATATAACCGAGGGTATCAGCAACTGGTTTTATCCTACCAGCAAAGCAGCTCTGGATTTGGTGGCACCATTAAAAATTAGACTTGCAAAATCCAAACATGAACCCTGGTTAAATGATGTCACTCTGGCTGCCAAGAGAAACTGTCGTAAAGCTGAACATAAATGGAAACATGATAACTTGCAGGTGTCACTCCAAATATTGAAGGAATGTTGGCACTGTTATCAAAGGACTGTAAAAGATGCCAAAAGAAGATACCTGACTAATATCATTGTATCTAACAGTCACAATCCTGTTGTTTTATTTAGAACTATTAACTCTGTTTTGAATGCCTCACATGGTACTATTGTGGAGACTTCCCCTGCTGTCTGTGAAAGTTTCTTACACTTTTTTGTTGAGAAAGTCACCTCTATTAACGCCCAGATCATACCCACTGTTCATGACCCTGTAGATACTGTGCCTTGCTCTGCTATTTTTCATAGCTTTGAATGTGTGACGTTGCATTCCCTGCAGGAGGTCGTTAGCCACTTAAAGCCAACTGGTTCTCCAGATGATGCTATTCCACCTCGACTATTCAATGATGTTTTTCTTACTATAGGTCCTTCGATCCTTGCTCTTGTGAATAGTAGCCTGTCCTCAGGTGCTGTTCCTGAAAATCTGAAACATGCAGTTGCCCAACCTCATAATTAAGAAATCAAACTTGGATACTGCTGTTCTGGTGAACTATAGACCAATTTCTAAATTGCCCTTCATTTCGAAAATTCTTGAGAAGGTAGTTTATAATCAGCTAATGGCTTATCTCATTGAACATAATATTTTAGAGGTTTTTCAGTCCGGTTTTAAATCATTTCATAGCACAGAGTCAGCTCTTTTAAGAGTTTTTAACAATATATCCTTGGCTACTGATTCTGGTGACTGCGTTGTTTTGGTGTTTTTGGATCTATCAGCTACATTTGACACAGTTGATCACAACATTTTAATCACACGTTTAGAACAGTGGGTGGGCATTGGTCATATAGCCTTAGACTGGTTTAGATCTTATCTGACCAAGCGTACTTTTTGTGTCTGTCTCGATGGACATAGGTCCTCCTCTGCTCCGCTCTCATGTGGTGTTCCGCAGGGCTCAGTTTTGGACCCTCTTCTATTTTTGTTGTACATCCTTCCACTTGGTTCTGTTTTTAGGAAATACGGAATTGCTTTTCATTGTTATGCAGATGACACACAGATCTACATACCTTTAAAGAAAGCAGACTCAACCTCTCTTCGGTCTCTGTTCTTATGTTTGGAAGATTTGAAGGCCTGGATGGCCCTAAACTTCTTGAGACTTAACAAAGACAAAACAGAGGTGGTGATTTTTGGCAGTTCGACTGAAGACTCTCTGTCCGATTGCTCCTTGGCTCAGTATGTTAGGCCAGTTGTTACAAATATAGGGGTCAAGATGGATGCTGGTCTTAGGCTGGAGTCTCAAGGTAAAGCAGTTGACAAATCCAGCTTCTTTCATTTGAGGTAGCTAGCCAAAGTAAAAGCCATCCTTCCTAGACAGCACTTTGAAACAGCAATCCATGCATTTGTGTCCACTCGGCTAGATTACTGTAATTTGCTTTTTGTAGGTATTAGTGAAGCACAGCCCGAAGAGGAGACGTGGGTCCCCCTTCCCATGGGCTCACCACCTGTGGGAGGGGCCAAAGGGGTCGGGTGCATTGTGGAATGGGTGGTGGCCGAGGGCGGGGACCCTGGCGGTCTGATCCTCGGCTACAGAAGCTGGCCATTGGGACATGGAATGTCACCTCTCTGGTGGGGAAGGAGCCTGAGCTAGTGTGTGAGGTTGAGAGGTTCCGGCTAGAAATAGTCGGACTCACCTCAACGCATGGCTCTGGCTCTGGAACCAGTTTCCTTGAGAGGGGTTGGACACTCTTCCACTCTGGAGTTGCCCCTGGTGAGAGGCGCCGAGCAGGAGTGGGCATACTTGTTGCCCCCCATCTTGGTGCCTGTACGTTGGGGTTCACCCCGGTGAACGAGAGGGTAGCCTCCCTTCGCCTACGTGTGGGGGGACGGGCTCTGACTGTTGTTTGTGCCTATGCGCCGAACGGCAGCGCAGATTACCCACCCTTTTTGGAGTCCTTGGAGGGGGTATTGGAGGGTGCGCCTCCTGGGGACTCCCTTGTTCTGCTGGGGGACTTCAACGCTCACGTGGGCAATGACAGTGAGACCTGGAGGGGTGTGGTTGGGAGGAACGGCCCCCCTGATCTGAACCCGAGTGGTGTTCTGTTGTTGGACTTCTGTGCTCGTCATGGATTGTCCATAACGAACACCATGTTCAGGCATAAGGGTGTCCATATGTGCTCTTGGCACCAGGACACCCTAGGTCGTAGTTCAATGATCGACTTTGTTGTCGTCTCATCTGATCTGCGGCCGCATGTCCTGGACACTCGGGTGAAGAGAGGGGCGGAGCTGTCAACTGACCACTACCTGGTGGTGAGTTGGCTCCGATGGTGGGGGAGGATGCCGGTCAGACCTGGCAGACCCAAACGTATTGTGAGGGTCTGCTGGGAACGTCTGGCAGAGTCTCCCGTAAGACGGAGCTTTAACTCCCACCTCCGGGAGAGCTTTGAACACGTTCCGAGGGAGGCGGGGGACATTGAGCCCGAGTGGGCCATGTTTCGCGCCTCTATTGTCGAGGCAGCTTATCGGAGTTGTGGCCGCAAGGTTGTTGGTGCCTGTCGTGGTGGCAACCCTCGAACCCGGTGGTGGACACCGGCGGTGAGGGATGCTGTCAAGCTGAAGAAGGAGTCCTATTGGGCCTTTTTGGCCTGTGGGACCCCGGAAGCAGCAGATAGGTACCGGCAGTCCAAGCGGCATGCGGCTCGGGTGGTTGCTGAGGCAAAAACTCGGGCGTGGGAGGAGTTCGGAGAGGCCATGGAGAATGACTTCCGTACGGCTTCGAGGCGATTCTGGTCCACCATCCGGCGTCTCAGGGGGGGAAAGCGGTACGCGACCAACACCATTTATGGTGGGGATGGCGTGCTGTTGACCTCAACTCGGGATGTTGTGAGTCGGTGGGCGGAATACTTCGAAGACCTCCTCAATCCTACTGGCACGTCTTCCACTGAGGAAGCGGAGCCTGGGGACTTTGGGTCGGGCTCTCCAATCTCTGGTGCTGAGGTCGCCGAGGTGGTTAAAAAGCTCCGCGGTGGCAAGGCTCCGGGGGTGGATGAGATTCGTCCTGAGTTCCTTAGGGCTCTGGATGTTGTGGGGTTGTGTTGGCTTACGCGACTCTGCAATATCGCGTGGACATCGGGGGCAGTTCCCTTGGATTGGCAGACTGGGGTGGTGGTTCCCCTATTCAAAAAGGGGGACCGTAGGGTGTGTTCCAACTATAGAGGGATCACACTCTTAAGCCTCCCTGGTAAGGTCTATTCAGGGGTTCTGGAGAGGAGGGTCCGTCGGATAGTCGAACCTCGGATTCAGGAGGAGCAGTGTGGTTTTCGTCCTGGTCGTGGAACACTAGACCAGCTCTACACCCTCAACAGGGTCCTGGAGGGTGCGTGGGAGTTTGCCCAACCAGTTTACATGTGCTTTGTGGACTTGGAAAAGGCATTCGACCGCGTCCCTCGGGGGGTTCTGTGGCGGGTACTCCGGGAGTATGGGGTACCAGGCCCATTGATATGGGCTGTTAGGTCCCTGTACGACCGGTGTCAGAGCTTGGTCCGCATTGCCGGCAGTAAGTCAGGCTCGTTTCCGGTGAGAGTTGGACTCCGCCAAGGTTGCCCTTTGTCACCGATTCTGTTTATAACTTTTATGGACAGAATTTCTAGGCGCAGCCAAGGTGTTGAGAGGATCCGTTTTGGTGGCCTTAGAATCGCTTCTCTGTTTTTTGCAGATGATGTGGTCCTATTGGCTTCATCAGCTCGTGATCTACAGCTTTCGCTGGAGCGGTTTGCAGCTGAATGTGATGCGGCCGGGATGAGGATCAGTTCCTCCAAATCCGAGGCCATGGTCTTGAGCCGGAAAAGGGTAGCGTGCCCTCTCCGGGTCGGGGAGGAGGTCCTTACCCAAGTGGAGGAGTTTAAGTATCTCGGGATCTTGTTCACGAATGAGGGAAAACTGGAGCGTGAGATCGATAGGCGGATAGGTGCAGCGTCCGCAGTGAAGCGGGCGCTGTACCGGTCTGTCGTGGTGAAGAGAGAGCTGAGTCAAAAGGCAAAGCTCTCAATTTACCGATCGATCTACGTTCCCACCCTCATCTATGGTCATGAGCTTTGGGTTATGACCGAAAGAACAAGATCTCGGATACAAGCGGCTGAAATGAGTTTTCTCCGCAGGGTGGCTGGACTCTCCCTTAGAGATAGGGTGAGAAGCTCAGTCATCCGGGAGGGACTCGGAGTAGAGCCGCTGCTTCTCCACATCGAGAGGAGCCAGTTGAGGTGGCTCGGGCATCTGGTTAGGATGCCTCCTGGACGCCTCCCTGGTGAGGTGTTCCGGGCATGTCCCACCGGGAGGAGACCCAGAGGAAGACCCAGGATACGCTGGAGGGACTATGTTTCTCGGCTGGCCTGGGAACGCCTTGGGATTCCCCCAGAGGAGCTGCTCCAAGTGGCTGGGGAGAGGGAAGTCTGGGCCTCCCTACTTAGGCTGCTACCCCCGCGACCCGACCCCGGATAAGCGGAAGAAGATGGATGGATGGATGGATGGATGGATGAGGTATTAGTGATTCATGTACTTCCCAGCTTCAGAGGGTTCAAAATGCAGCTGCACGACTATTAACAGGTACATGAAAATTTGACCATATTTCCCCTGTTTTGGCTTCTTTGCACTGGTTGCCGGTGCGTTACAGGATTCATTTTAAAATACTTTTGTTTACTTTTAAAGCTCTAAATGGCCATGCCCCTCCATACCTGTCAGAACTGCTGCATTACTACACACCCTCTCGTTCACTCAGGTCAGCTGACCAGTTGCTTCTGAGGGTACCGAGGACAAAGCGCAAGCTTAGAGGGGACCGTGCTTTTTCTGTGGTAGCTCCTAAGCTCTGGAATGACCTTCCATTAGACAAAAGACAGGCCTCTTCCCTTGCTGTTTTTAAGTCTCTTCTTAAAACCCATCTTTTTTCTTTGGCTTTTGGTACAATCTGAGATGTTTTAACTTTGTTTTATTGTATACATAATTTATTATTTTAGTACTGTTTTTAGTCCCTTGATTGTATTGTAATTTATGATTGTGTGTACAGCACTTTGGTCCTGTTGGGTCCATAAAGTGCTCTAGAAATAAAGTTGGTATGGTATGGTATGGTAACTCTACACTCATCATGAGCAGCACCTGCTCCAACAAACACAACTCTAGTATGCACTAGAGCTGCCACACGAGCAATCCTTGCTCCACACGTGATATTAGACAGCACCAGAACTACAGAGCCTTAGCTCCAACACAACTCCCTTTTAGTAGTACTCACCAAAGAGTCAGGGTGGACGGAGAACATCCCTGATCCCTCAATCTGTGTTTACAGACTCCTTTCTTCATCAGAAGCTCTGTCTCTCTTCACCAAACCTCTGCTTTATGTAGCAAACCTCCGTTTCATGCATCAAACCTCTGTGCTTTTTAAACCTCAGCCTAAAACTTTTAAAGGCAGGATCACAGGAGATGCAGTAGCTCTGCCTAATCAAGCCTGATTAGGACAAGCTGAGTAAAGAAAAAGTGCTTCTCAGCAGGCTGCTGGAGTTACAACAGACTGCAGCAACATAAACACACAATAGCCCTGTTTCCATCTATTTTCATTTCGAATTTTGAGCTAATTTTTGAAATCTCGCAAATATGTAAATACAAATTAATGCGGATCAGAAGTGTTTCCATCTACTGGCTTGTAGCGCAACTACCAAGCCACGCACAGCGTCATTACGTCAGACGTCAGCGTCATTACGTCAGACGTCAGCACTGCGCATGTCTACAGTAAACAGGAAGTAGCGGTTGAAAACAGAACCCGGCCACACATCTCGTCAAAATGGAGAGAATATTTCAGGTACGTGTTGCTATCGGGCAAGTTGTATTTATTCTGTCATGCCAACTAGTTTTAGCGATGTTACATGTTGTCCGGAGCGGAAACAGCTGATCAGTCACGTGACGTGAATGTTCGCTTCGGCAGCACTGAGTTGGCAAATGTGTTTGTCGTTTTGCGCATCTGCTCGGTTTCGAAGATCCCAAAAACCACCTCAAGCGAGCGTATCTACTTTTTGGCGAATTTCAGGAAGTAACTTCGCATTTTGCCGTTTCCATTAAGCTTTTCTGCTGCGATACTTCAAAATGCGCACCTAGAAACACGGCTTATGAATGTTTAAAAAACACTCACCCTCTTAAGGAACACCCCAGGGTACATAACACCCCCACCGCAAGTTGTTTTGTATGGGGGTGATGTAGATGTTTGGGTGAAACATCTCATATCCACACATACAAAAAACAGGGCCTTAGAGGCTTTAAAAAAAATGTAGCAGTCGCACCATACAAACTGACTAAAAACATTATCCTCAAAACAGTAACTAGTCTGTCAAACCGCTAACAAATATTCTACAGTGAAGACCTTTCTTTTTAAGCGAGCCTACTCTGCCTCCTCATGATTCTATCTTTGATCTTAGTTGATACTATTACTGATTTTATTTGTTTTATCACTTGTTTTTTTAACCTTTAATTTTGTTGCACTTTGTAGCACTTAGAGATTTTCATTAATGAAAAGTGCGTTATAAATTAAATTCATTATTATTATTATTATTATTATTATTATTATTATTATTATTATTATTATTATTATTATTATTATTATTATTATTATTACAGTGACACTCAAAATATTTTAAAACCAAAAAGGCATCTTGGGTCAGGTTTTATCCTAAAAAGCTTTCGCTTAGCTTGAAAAATACCAACATCAAATTTAATGATACCAGTGTGAGAGTGGATACTTTTCATGACAGCCAGAGGGAAACTGTCCTTCTCTTTTTCTGTACCGGACAGCACTTCTGTGTCAGCTGCAACAGCTCTGTTATCAGCCACACTAAACACAGCAGAGACAGTTAACAACCACAGAATCATGTACAACACGTCCAATACAAGGCTGTAGTATCATATCTCACAGTCAGTAACAAGTCTTTTTCTTCAGACTCATTTCCTACTTCTCGTTGAGGCGACGGTTCCATATCATTCACCACAACTCTCTCAAAGTTTGCTACAGTGGCTGGAACGGGACCAAAAAAAACAGGAGGAATAGTCTCGTCTGGCTTTTCATCATGTAGGCTCACTGGGACTTCTACTTCAGAGCTAAATAAAAAACATTCACTCAGTTCAATGTCATTTTCCTTCAGCTCCTCTAAGTTTTTCAAATCCCCATCTGACTTAACTGGGATTTGTTCAGCTTCATGAAATAAAAAGAAACTGTCACCCAAATCGATGTCATCTTCTTCCTGAAGATGGTGTTTGGACAGCAAAAGTTTCTCCTCCTCCACTGGAATCTGTTCTGCTTCACAGATCACCATGAAGCTGTCGCTTAAGTAAACCTCTTCTTTATTCTCTTCCTCCGGTTGACATTCTTGAGGCACCTCCTCCTGTTGACGTTCTAGAGGCGCCTCCTCCTGTTGATGTTCAAGAGGCATCTCCTGTTGAGGTTTATGAGGCGCCCGCGTAAACGCATCTGACGTGACAACGTCAGGACAAGCGTGTTTTAGCTCACCTACTTGAGAGCAAGGCACAGGTGTCACCTTCGAATGACACGCAGAGGGACACAAACGTTGTTTTTCCCTTTGTTCAGCACACAGTTTTAATTCTCTCTGTAACTCCAATTCTTCTTGCTCAAAAAATGTTTCTTCTCATCCAAGGTAGCTTGAATACTTTGTCTTTTGAGCTCCTGTTCTTTTAAAAAAGCTTGATGTTTAATTTTTATTTCTCTTAGGGTAGTTTCGAGTTGTTCTAAAATAATCTCTTTCTCTTTCCTTATTTGATCTTCAAGCTCTTTTTTTCTTAAAGCAGCTTCCTTTTCCTCTTTCTTAAAGCAGCTTCCTTTTCCTCTTCCTTTTCCCTCAGACGCTCTTGATCATCTATCTCGGGAAAAATTCCAAGCATAAATAATTCAGTCAGTAGGTCACCCGCAAAAATGTCTTCATGAACAAGGCTTTTAACATCAATTTTAAAGTAATCTGCCACAGTCAGCAGTTGTTCTCTTGTGCAGTCTGCAAAGACCTGCACTGTGGACTGTTCAATAAATCTCCTCAAATCAGATGCCGTGGTTGTGAAAGAGAAGAAAAAAAACTGTTTTAAACAGCTCACCAACACAAACGACTAACACAGATCACTGTAAACAACAGTGCAGCTGGGTGTCCTGTGAGAGAGTGGTGGCGCTGCTGTGAGCCTCTTTGGCTACTCGAGTCTCTGGCTTGTGAGAAATGTTTTCTGGGCATGCCTTCATGCAGGGCCTCCTCTTGTTTTCTCCTCCGATCACATCTGCTCTGGATCCTTTCCAGGGCCCCGTCGAACAGGCCTGATGGCTCTATAGCATGGTGGAGGAATGAGGAACGCTGGCTCTCAGGGAGATCAGTCAAAGTTAGCCATAAATGACGTTGTGCAATCACTGTTTCAGCCATACCCTTCCCTTGGGCGATGGCTGCTGTTCCGGTGAGGCGGAGGATGAAGTCTGTTGCTCTGCGTGCTTCATCCAAGATCTCAGCCACCTTTTTCTTTGACGTGGTCTGCTGCAGCTCCTGTACCTTCTCGGCCTGATAAGCCTGCAACATGGAGGTAGTGTTGAGGGCACGAGCCGCGAGGCATTGGGCACGGTAGCTCTTTTCAAGTTGAAGAGCTGACATGCTGCATGGTTTGCTGGGCAGTGTGGGCTTCGAGCTCGACGTCTTTGAGGCCAAGTGTGCGGCCAAAGTCTTGTCCATCTGCGGGATTGTGGGCCAGGCCCGCTGACTCCATGACCCCAATGTCCAGGAACTGGGAGAGTGGCAGTGTCATGGGCGCTCTCGGTTCTCTCCATGAGCGTGTTAGCTCTGTCAAAAAGTCAGGAAAGACAGGCATCCTGTGTCTTACAGTGGCCTATTGCTTGGCAAAGAAGTAGTTCCTCGCCAACCTTGTTAACTGTTGTCGAGGTAGGGGTTCTGGCCAAGTTACCTTCAGCGCCTCTGCAGCTCTGTGACAGAGTTCGAACAAGGCAGGAGTAGACCCATCCGACTCCGCTTGTACTGCCGCGCTTCCTTGAGAGAAGTCTTCGGCGTCTCCTTCCTCCTCGTTGTCCGCCTCGTCGTCCGTTATCTCACCGGAGGCTGTAAGCGACAGCTCGTCAGCTTGTAGCATGTCTCTCGTGTCGAAGTCGGTCCTCGTATCCCCGTCGAGGTTTTGAAGATCCATTCTGTCGCCCCAGCTTAACGCTCCGCTGTCCTCCATCTCGTCCGCTTCCAACTCCGCTGTAGGCGTGAGAGTCTCTGAGAGAAGCAGGTCCCTTGCCACGGTGGAACTGCCCATGGCCTTGGCCATGAAGTCCACGCATCTCCATCGAATTGTCTCACGCAGCTGGCTGCAGTGAGAACATGACTCAGGGGATTCCAAAGCTGTCTTGGCGTGGACCATTCCCAGGCATATGGGGCAGGCGTCGTGAGTGTCTGACGACGAAATGAAGTAGCCACATGCGCTGGGGCAAGGCAGAGAGCCAGGGCTCGCTGGTCTGCTGCTTGCCTTCTTGGAGTTCTTTGATTTCCTTTTGCCTTTGTCAGGAGCTATGGTCGAGAAAAGGCGTCAAGTGGAAGCCAGTTAGCGAAAGCTAAACAGGGTTCGTCGAGTGGAAGCCAGTTAGCGAAAGCTAAACAGGGTTTGAAGAATTCTTCTTGCTGTGTTGTTCATGTGGGCTAGTTGTTAGCTCCGTTAGCTAACAGGTAGGCGCGTGGCACAGTTAGCGTCCTGCTAAACTGGGCGACAAAACAGCAGAGATGGACATTTAGCCGATGTTAAAAACGTTGACGACATTTAATTAGCGTTTGCTAAACAAAGTGCTCACAGGGAAGTCTTCAGTGACGCCCTCGGTAGGGAGCGCGCTCACCTCCTGGTCGGGCGGATCAGTCACTCGAGACGTTGTCCTGCGAAGTTCAGGTGTGAAGCGAGGTGACGTCCAAAAAGAGACCGAACGTGAGGCGTCACAGTCTCTTATACCAGGGGGACGGGGCCCCCTGGTGATGCCGACGCTCACTTGCCTAAAAGGCGTGATTGTATTGCTTCAGGTGAACCGCGCAGGGGCGCAATTCCCATATATCATATGTTGCACCGCATGGACTGACTTATAAGGGAACCAGAGACAATATATTACGATAAACATGAAAAAGAAAGCACTAGATAATTTTGCCACAATATGAAATTGGAAATGGTGAGTAAGGTTATCAAAACAAGCAGCAAGTCCAGCTAAGATCATCTGGCCCATTTGTAAGATCTGCCAATGTATAGTAGAAATACTACACTCCAAAAACTGCTGGGTTAACAACCCAATATGTAACCCAGTGCTGGTTCAAATTTGGACCGAGCCAACGCTGGGTTGTTTTAAGTCAACAGGGTTGGGTTGATGGTTTGACCCAGCAAGCTGGATTAGGGCAACTACCCAATGATTGGGTTAAATTGACCATTGTTCAAAGTTAAAGTTACCCAAAATTGAGTTGAAACTCAACACAAGGGTTATTTTACCACCATATTTTTCTTTAAAAGAACAATTTTTTAAAACTTTAAAATCCACCATATAAAAACTGGATTAAAAACAATCATATTACCTCAAAAAGACTTTTATTTCCAAATTATATATATATATATATATATATATATATATATATATATATATATATATATATATATATATAATAATGTGTTTGTCTGTCATCTGCGTATGTTTCCCATACACAGACGAAATTCGTCTCTGCATTTAACCCAACCACCCCAGGTGGTGCAGTGAGCAGCCAGAGGGCGCTCGGGGAGCTGGAGAATTAGGTGTGCACTCATAGACACCCCAAGGTGTGTAGTGGCCGGGACGCGAACCCGCGTCCTTCGGGTCCCAAGTCAAACGCCCTAACCACTACACCATCTTGGCTCCTATATATATATATATATATATATATATATATATATATATATATATATATATATATATATATAT
>JBBPBX010013922.1:0-17715 GCA_038048925.1 Garcialebias charrua | reverse complement strand
TATATATATATATACTGTATATATATGTATATATATATGTATATATGTATATATGTATATGTATATATATGTATATGTATGTATATGTATATGTATATATATGTATGTACAGTATATGTATGTGTATATATATATGTATATGTATGTATATATGCATATATATATGTATACAGTATATGTGTGTGTGTGTATACCGGTACCGATATATATATGGGCCCCCATGTTGACTCAAGCCCAGGGGCCCCCATCCTCCTAAATACGGCCCTGGTTGCACTTATTAACAATGATTTGTTTTAATATTGTAACCATTGAACTGCCTTTTAAAGAAAAACAACTTTATACTCACCAAATGTGTTTTCACTTTCTGCTGACATCATCAGCCTCTGCGGTTAGAGCGCCTTTAAAAATCTATGAAATTCTTTGAAGTGAAAACAGAAACTTTTGGTTTGGGCTCCTGAAACTCCTCCCGGTTGCTCCTGACTGGAGCGGAATCACAAAAGGTGACACATTTTTTTTTTTTGTACCTGCTTCAGGTAACAACCAATCAGAGACGCGCTCTGGCCGTGCCCTGCAGTGTCGGAACTCACACGCGCAGGTGTTTTTGCGCTGCTCTTTGACAGAAACAACAGAACTCATCACGGGAATAAAACGACTCCTGGCATCCCGTTTAGACAAAGATTATGCAAAAGTCATAATTTAAATGAAAAAAGCTGAGTTTGTCCTCACGTAGGTTTTTATGTTTATTTTATTTATTCTATTTATTCAGTGAGGCAGGATGGAGTTATAACGACGAGGACTTCCACTCGGTCAGTGTCACAGGTTTTGGACTGTGGCTTTTACTCACAATGGATTTAGTGATCAGCAGTCGAGCCGTCGTGCTGCTGATCCTCTGCACGTCTTTCAGTTTTCTGTATGCCTCTGGAGGAGAAGTCCCACCACCACCCACCTCAGGTGTCACGCTGCTGCCTCCAGTGAAGCCTGATCATGGACCTCATCCCTACCCAGAAGCTGAAAAGTCCAATTTGCCCATGTTTACAATTAATTACCCAAGAATACAGATACCATTTGAGATCACTTTATGGATGCTGCTGGCTTCATTTTCTAAAATTGGTGAGTAAACTCTCAAAAGGTGAGATTTTGTTGACGAATATGAGCTTTATTTATTTATTTATTCATAAAAAAAATATATTTTTATTTTTTACAAAAAACAATACAAAACAATCCCATAAATGATAACGTACAAAATATAAAAAATGAAAGGTAGCAGAAAGAAGAAAAAATCTTATTAAATATATGCCCCTTTTTTTCTCTCCAATCAGTTCAAACAATAATAATCTTCCAGTAACTGAAAAAAATCAATAACTCTTTCTAATTTTCTAACTAATACAATACACATTACACTACTTTATATATATATTTTTAACAATTCAGTTTTGATAATTTTCTTAAATGTAAACATTGACTTGGCATTTTTAACTACATTCTCCAAGCCATTCCATAATCTAATTCCCTGGATTGAGGTAGAACGTCCCTTCAAACTAGTTCTGAATTGTGGTTTTACAAACATCTCTGTCCCCTTAAGATTATAACAACTTTGTCTTTTAACAAAATGCATTTGGATATTTAAAGGTAATGCATTATTTTGAGCCCTATACATAACTGATAAAATATTATAGTCTACCAAATCATGGAACTTCAATAACTTCAGTTGATAAAATAATGTACTTGATGGATGACGGTAATGTTTTCTAGTGATAATTCTTACAGCTCTTTTCTGTAATACAAAAATAGTTTTTCCTACCAGCCAGTGATTATGGTAACATTATTTACATGATTGCCCCAGCTGCTTGCAGATGTTGGATGCAGTCTAAGATTCATAACTGGCTGTACCCATCACTCATTGGTCATCATCATTATCTATAGGCTCTCACACTGGTTTATCTTCATCTATAAGTTACTCCTTGCTCTGCTACCTTCTTATATCACCTCCATGTCACATCGTCAGTGCAGCTACATCGTCTCAGGCCTTCGTTACCTGCAGCGTCCCCTCGACTGAACTCAGCAAAAAGGCCTTTTTTTACTCTGCTCCTGGAGCGCCTTACAAAAAGATCTGAAGCTGTCCACCTTCATTTCTACAGGGGATTTTAAACATTTGATACATCAAAGCTGATATGTGTTCTTGTTTTTAGTATTTTACATTGTTTTATATCACTACTTTAATTTTAATTGCATTTTATTGTAGTTTATTATTGTCTGTCTAAAACAGGTCTCTCTTGTGAAGGAGTCCTCGTGACTCGTTGAGACTAACATGTATAAATAAAGCTCGAATGAATGAATGAATTCTGTACACAGGAGGGGCTTCTTTCATATCTTATGTGTTTTCTGAAGTCAACTTCTTCTCTTTCAGGTTTTCAAGTGTATCATAAGATCACTGTCTGGGTGCCGGAGTCCTGCCTTCTCATAAGCATTGGTTTGATTGTGGGGGGCATCATGCATTCAGTCCGTGAAGAGGCCCCAGCTGTGCTCACCAGCAATGTCTTCTTCCTCTACATGCTCCCCCCAATTGTCCTCGCCTCTGGTTACTTCATGCCCACCAGGCTTTTCTTTGAGAACATAGGCACGGTACGCCGCAGCTCTTTTGACAACAGGTTTGGCTTTCAGCTCCGCTTCAGGACCATCTTTATTCCCTTGTGTGTGCAGGTGTTCTGGTTCGCAGTGATGGGCACCCTGTGGAACAGCATCGGCATCGGAATCTCTCTTTTCACCATTTGCCAGATCGAGGCTTTTGAGGTGCAGGACATCAACCTCCAGGAGAATCTACTGTTCGCCTCCATCATCTCAGCCGTGGACCCCGTTGCCGTGCTCAGCGTGTTCGAAGACGTGTCCGTGAACGAGCAGCTCTACATCGTGTTGTTTGGAGAATCCATCTTCAGTGATGCCGTCACTGTGGTGAGTTGACTCTTGCGGTGTGTACCACACAAACACTTGAAGTGCTCCTTACCCTTGGGGTGAAACTTTCTGGGACACTATTTGTTATGAAGACATCTCCATTTATCAAGGTGGCAATTGTTTTAATAAGTACATCACATAACACATTGTTTTAGACATCTGCTTATCTCCACCATAAAGAAGAATAGTTGAACAATTTTGAAATGGCATTTGGTGGAAAACTTGTAAATACTGTAGTATCTTACCTGTTGGAGATTGCTTTTTGAATGATCTCAGTTTAAAAAGCAATTTAACTTTGGAGACTGACTTCGGCTTTTTGCTTACAGGACCAACTTCTGTGAATCCCTCTGTCCAAACTAGCAACCCCATAGTTGTAGATACATTGCAAATATGGTTTCAGTTTAGGAAACAGTTTAAATTTACAGAGACCATAGTCTTGACCCCAATTTAAAAAAACAACAACAATTTTTACACCTGCTCTTACTGATTCAACATTCTCCTTATGGGGCGGCCATGGCGTAGTGGTAATGGCAGTCGTCCCCCAATCGGAAGGTTGGACGTTCGAATTCCGGTTCCCCACACCATGTGTCGTTGTGTCTCTGGGCAAGACACTTAACCCCGAGTTTTTCCCGGTAGGACTGGATGGCGCCTTGCATGGCAGTCTGCCGCTACCGGTGTATGAATGTGTGTATGAATGGGTGGATGGTTGGTATTGTACAGCGCTTTGGGGCTCCTCACAGGGTGTTGGAAAGCGCTATATAAATAAGCTCCATTTAGCATTTACCTAGCCTGGTTAAAACCAGACCCTTGTCCTTCACTTTGCTTCGTACTAGGGTCTGGACTTTCTCCATGGAAAACCGATTCTTGCTGGAGGCGTGGCCTCTGCTGAGGTTACCCAATCGTTAACGTTTGGCCGTGACGTATGTTGCACGGAGCTGCGTAGGAAGGTGAGGGCCAGGCTATATGGCAAGCCCCTTTAACATTAAATCGGATTCACGGCACTTACAGGCTAACTGTTCAGATAAACAGTGTTCCGTCAGTGAGGACTGAACTTGGAAAAAGGGCCTTCTCCTACTCCGCTCCTGCTTCATGGAATATCTTACAAAAAGATCTGAAGCTCTCGACCTTGACTTCTCTAAATGGTTTTCAGAATCTGTTGGAATCCTGGCAAAAACCAATGCAGATTTGTTCCTGTCTTTGATTTTATACGTCTACCTTATAATGTTTTGCTAGTTTTTTGATACTTTGTTAAAAAAAAAACTTTTTTTTTTCTCTCTCTTTTGTTTTCTATTGTTTATTGTTTGTTTGTTTATTGTTTATTGTTTAAGGAAATTCTACCACTGCTGTTCATTGTTCTTTAGTTTTAGCAGGTCGCTTTCGTAAATGAGCCCATGAGGTTCAAAAGATTTACCTGACTAAATAAAGGTTGAATGAATAAACAGCTCAGAAACCACTCGGTGGATATTTTTTCTGCTACCAGTGTGTAATTATATGGCTTTAATTTACTAGCTGTTGGCCTGGATGAAACATTTGAGATAAAATTTGATTTTTTTAAATTTATTTTCGTAGCGCCCCCGAGGCTGTTTGGAAAAAGTCAAACCGAAACAATTTAAATCCAGCAGATTTGACCATTTTGTGAATTGATTAAGGAACGGTTAAGCTCAGGAACCCTTGTGCTAAGAAATATATTTTTTCTCAGCAAAGAAATAATAGTTTTTACCGTGTTTTCTTGTAAATTCCTTCGTGCCGGCAGCCATTTTGAGCAGGGCAAACTGCGCATGAAATCGACGTCGTTCAAAACTCCACCTTCTGTTCTCTGATTGGTCCGGCCAAAAATCTGCCAGCGAAATCCTTCTGAATGGGAGAAGTCCCAGACGGAGCATGAGAGAAACTAGATTGAGCGGAGCTGCGTAGGAAGGCGAGGGCCAGGCTACCATTTACCATTTATGGCAGAATAAATGACTAAAATGTTTCAAAGATTTATTTAGAGAAGGGTTGTTTTGCTCTTTCACTGATTTAGCTTCAAAATGTCATCTCCCACCCTCTCATTTGTTTAGATATTTCCAGATAAGAGCCTGTGCAAAATCTTTATTTCCTAACTTCCCTCATCTGCCTCCTGAACAGCCGTGGAGCAAATTTATACAACTTAACCCGCTGCAAGGGTCTTTAATTTCAAAGATTTATAATTCTATTCAATCATATGATGTGTTTTTAACCACAAACACTAAGAGAGCTTGGGAGCAAGAATTGGGGCTAGTTTTTGATGATCACTGGTGGGAGAAAGCCCTGATGGCTATTCATAATACCTCTATATGTACCCACCTGAGCCTGATGATATAGTTCAAAGTGGTATTCAGATGCCATTATACAAAATCTAGACTGGCACGGATCTACCCTAATGTAATAGATGTTTGTGACCGCTGTGGAGGCTCGCCCTGCAATCTTACACATATGTTTTTTTTATGCTCAGCCCTCGTGAATTTCTGGCAAATTTACTTTCATACCATATCGATCGTACTTTCGAAAACTATTGACATCTCGGCTTACACTGTCATATTCGGTCTCCCGGAGCAATATACTGTAGTCAATACTCCACAAGAGAGTTGAAGGTGATAGCTTTTACATCTATGATCGCTATAGGCGTCACCTTCTCTGCAATCGGTCTTTTGCACGTGACGTCACGGCTCATGTCTTTTTGCACTTCCGGTCGTCATGTTGGGTGGATACCGGTTCATTTAAACAGAGGAAGTCCATGTTAAACACAGTGCGATACAGAACAATAACATCAGCAAAATGCAAACTAAATATAAAAATGAGCAGAAGCCTTATAGAGAGAAACTCAACCTTGAAGCCAGAGAACGTTACATGGTGAAGTTAGCTTCAATTAACAACATTGATCCTTACGAGGTAGCAGCTAAGGCATGGACTTCCTCTGTTTAAATGAACCGGTCTCCACCCAATATGGCGACCGGGAGTGCAAAATGTCACGTGTCTGCAAAAGACCGATTGGAAATCAACTAAAGCTCCATCCAGCACAATGTGGATAAATGAGGTCATGTCCTTTTTGAGAGTGGAGAAAATTAGATATACTACTGGTAAATCTGGAAACTTGAACAAATTCTACTCTATCTGGCAGCCATTTATGGACTTTGTCACCTTAATGTAGAAATGCAAATTCCCCTGCACACATAGTTTTCTTTCTTTTCCCTTTTTTATTTTTATTTTTAAATTTTTTTAAACATTTTATTTATTATTACTTTCGCCTTACCGTGTTTCATTATTGGAGGTGTTCTTTATGTGTTCGGTGTTCCTGAAAACAGGCATGTTAGAGTCAAAGGTGTGAATAGTTTGTTTATCCTCAACACTTTTATACCCTCGAATTTATAAATACCTTTGTTCTATATGCAAAAATATCAATAAATATATGTGAAATAAAAAATTAAAAAACTTTGGAGAATGACGAGCTATGGTATAGTCAGGTAAGATATTGATTGTTTACACCTTGTTTACAGAACGTCGCTTCAAACAAATCCAAACAAGTTCTTTGAGGTCATTTTTAAGAGAACTAAGAAGTTACAGATCAGTAACCATCCCAAAGAATTTTAAATACAATTTTAAGATCAGAGATTTTCTTTTTTTTTTTCAGGTTGTCACTGAATGCCACATGAAATTTAAAGTTGTTTGATTTCAGAATGGTACAAGAAAAAAACAGGTAAAACAATTCCCTTTTGTTGTGTGAAGCATTCTATTCTTCTACACTCAAAAGGTTCAGCTCAGGTTTCATTTTATAGATTTTTTTTTAAAACTTCTGTAGGTAGAGGTGCGTTTATGAGAACATTTGTGTGTGAGGGAAACAGCTGTGCACCAGAGAGATTTCTGAACAGACAAATGAATAAAAAACATGATGATGAATGAAAGAAGTGAGGAAATAGAAGGATAAAACATGTATTCACAGTAAAGTGCCATGCCACATTCAGAGCTTGTTTGTTCAGATCCTACCAAACCAGTTCTTGAGGTCACAGTTACATGTTCATTTGGTTGTGTGGGAGGAGTCATATGTTGGTTACATGACTGAAAACAGCTCAAGCTCAAATCTCAATCAAAGTTCAACGTTTGTATGTATCTGATATAAAAGCAGGGCTGGTTTGATTTTAAATTTTGATTTTAAAATGTAGGTTTAAACATCACCTGAACATCATCTTTAAGTTTGATCTTAGTGTTTATGGTGGTAAGGTTTTTAATTCATTCAACTTTGAGGACTCCTTTACAAGAGACTTGTTTTAAGCAGAAAACACAAATGAGGTACAAGATGCAAGATGTTCCAGAATGCAGGAGCAGAGTAGGAGAAGGCCCTTTTTCCAAGTTTGGTTCGCACTGAGAGCACACTGCAGGTAATGATGTCAAACCGATATTGTATTGGTTTGTTAAGTGTCCTGAAAGGCGCTTTTAAATAAAACGATTATTATTATTATTAAGAGCGCATGCTGTAGCTGCACTCACACAGAGACATGTAGGAGGAGATGTATGAAGGCAGCAGACCAGGAAGTGAGTCAGAGTCAGAGTCTGAGTACTTTTATTAACATTGCACAAGTTTTCACCAATACAGCGTGAATATGTACGCACAGTCATCCTGAAAGGGGGGGGTGAGTGTGTGAAGCTGCTGCCTATTTCAGACCACATGAGATGCACATTAAAGATGAAAATGTACCAATGAAAGAGTCTGCGTGAAGTTAATGATGTCCATTTAACCAGTGAACACAGGGTGCAGTGGTGGGTACTATAATCACAGCCAGTTATGAATCTTAGTGCACTGTGATAGACAGCGTCCAACATCTCAGGTGCTCGTAGGAGCGTTCATGTAAATAATGTCACCGTAATCAATGGAGGGAAGGAAAGTCACAGTTGCAAGGCATTTCGAGTTAGACATGATCTGTTTCTGAAAAAGAAACCCAGTTTAACGTTCAGTTTCTTTATCAAGTTTTTGATATGGGACTTAAAAGAGAGATGTGAATAGACCAAAATATCCAAGTACCGGTAGCCTACAGTATTTATAAGAATCATCCATCCATCCATCCATCCATCCATTTTCTTCCGCTTATCCGGGGTCGGGTCGCGGGGGTAGCAGCCTAAGTAGGGAGGCCCAGACTTCCCTCTCCCCAGCCACTTGGAGCAGCTCCTCTGGGGGAATCCCAAGGCGTTCCCAGGCCAGCCGAGAAACATAGTCCCTCCAGCGTGTCCTGGGTCTTCCTCTGGGTCTCCTCCCGGTGGGACATGCCCGGAACACCTCACCAGGGAGGCGTCCAGGAGGCATCCTAACCAGATGCCCGAGCCACCTCAACTGGCTCCTCTCGATGTGGAGAAGCAGCGGCTCTACTCCGAGTCCCTCCCGGATGACTGAGCTTCTCACCCTATCTCTAAGGGAGAGTCCAGACACCCTGCGGAGAAAACTCATTTCAGCCGCTTGTATCCGAGATCTTGTTCTTTCGGTCATAACCCAAAGCTCATGACCATAGATGAGGGTGGGAACGTAGATCGATCGGTAAATTGAGAGCTTTGCCTTTCGACTCAGCTCTCTCTTCACCACGACAGACCGGTACAGCGCCCGCTTCACTGCGGACGCTGCACCTATCCGCCTATCGATCTCACGCTCCAGTTTTCCCTCATTCGTGAACAAGACCCGAGATACTTAAACTCCTCCACTTGGGGCAGGACCTCCTCCCCGACCCGGAGAGGGCATGCTACCCTTTTCCGGCTCAAGACCATGGCCTCGGATTTGGAGGAACTGATCCTCATCCCGGCCGCATCACACTCGGCTGCAAACCGCTCCAGCGAAAGCTGTAGATCACGATCTGATGAAGCCAATAGGACCACATCATCTGCAAAAAACAGAGAAGCGATTCTAACGCCAAAATTACACTACATGCGTTCCGGCTCCGCCCCGCTCCGGTCCGACCTCCGCAGCAAATACGCACCCATTATAATCAATGACAGAATTTACACTGGCTCCGCACGGCGGCGGCGAGCTGCGGAGAGCGGACGGCAGTCCGTCAAAATTAGAAATTTTTCTATTTCTGCCGGATGCCGGAGCTGTGCCGGAGTCAACTTTTGAAGATTACGTCGCACCAACAGGAAAAGGAACGAGCACAACTTCCGTATTTACAAAATAAAATCACCACGGGCGGACTTAATCCTAGCTCTATACGGATTTATTTGTACAAAAATGCTTTCAAACTATCATTTATGACTACGCCTACAAACGCAATACAATAAATAAATAAATAAATAAAGTATTTTATTCTGAAATGTAATACATCACTTCCTGTTGCTCAAACCATGTCCTGTCGCTCATTTACGAGAGAAGATCAAGGCAGCAGTCTCTACTGTTGTTCTCCTTCTTCCACCGAATGAATTGTTTTGTTCTGACTTACTTATTTATCACTTGATTTATCGCGCGATCTCGCAATTCCCGCGCATGCGTCTCAGAGCGGCGCATCCATGCGGACCTGAGCTGAGCGGAGGAAGTGGAAATTGGACTCGCTCAGCTGCGACCTGCGGAGCGGGGCGGAGCGGAGCCGCATGTAGTGTAATTTTGGCGTAAGGCCACCAAAACGGATCCCCTCAACACCTTGGCTGCGCCTAGAAATTCTGTCCATAAAAGTTATGAACAGAATCGTGACAAAGGGCAACCTTGGCGGAGTCCAACTCCCACCGGAAACTAGCCTGACTTACTGCTGGCAATGCGGACCAAGCTCTGACACCGGTCGTACAGGGACCTAACAGCCCATATTGGGCAGCACAGTGGCACAACTGGTAGAGCTGCTGCCTCTCAGCTAGCAGGTCCCTGGTTCAAATCCCGGTCCGGGGGCCTTTCTGGGTGGAGTTTGCATGTTCTCTCTGTGCATGCGTGGGTTTTCTCCGGGTGCTCCGGTTTCCTCCCACAGTCAAAAAACATGCATGTTAGGCTGATTGGTAACTCTAAATTGACCCTAGGTGTGAGTGAGTGAGACAGGTCCCTCTTGTGAATGAGTCCCCGTGGCTCAACGAGGCAAGCCTGTATAAATAAAGGTTGAATGAATGAATGAATTAAAGGGCCTGGTACCCCATACTCCCGGAGTACCCCCCACAGAACCCCCCAAGGGACGCGGTCGAATGCCTTCTCCAAGTCCACAAAGCACATGTAAACTGGTTGGGCAAACTCCCACGCACCCTCCAGGACCCTGTTGAGGGTGTAGAGCTGGTCCAGTGTTCCACGACCAGGACGAAAACCACACTGCTCCTCCTGAATCCGAGGTTCGACTATCCGACGGACCCTCCTCTCCAGAACCCCTGAATAGACCTTACCAGGGAGGCTTAAGAGTGTGATCCCCCTATAGTTGGAACACACCCTACGGTCCCCCTTTTTGAATAGGGGAACCACCACCCCAGTCTGCCAATCCAAGGGAACTGCCCCCGATGTCCACGCGATATTGCAGAGTCGTGTAAGCCAACACAACCCTACAACATCCAGAGCCCTAAGGAACTCCGGGCGAATCTCATCCACCCCCGGAGCCTTGCCACCGCGGAGCTTTTTAACCACCTTGGTGACCTCAGCACCAGAGATTGGAGAGCCCGACCCAAAGTCCCCAGGCTCCGCTTCCTCAGTGGAAGACGTGCCAGTAGGATTGAGGAGGTCTTCGAAGTATTCCGCCCACCGACTCACAACATCCCGAGTTGAGGTCAACAGCACGCCATCCCCACTATAAATGGTGTTGGTCGCGTACCGCTTTCCCCCCCTGAGACGCCGGATGGTGGACCAGAATCGCCTCGAAGCCGTACGGAAGTCATTCTCCATGGCCTCTCCGAACTCCTCCCACGCCCGAGTTTTTGCCTCAGCAACCACCCGAGCCGCATGCCGTTTGGACTGCCGGTACCTATCAGCTGCTTCCGGGGTCCCACAGGCCAAAAAGGCCCAATAGGACTCCTTCTTCAGCCTGACAGCATCCCTCACCGCCGGTGTCCACCACCGGGTTCGAGGGTTGCCACCACGACAGGCACCAACAACCTTGCGGCCACAGCTCCGATAAGCTGCCTCGACAATAGAGGCGCGGAACATGGCCCACTCGGACTCAATGTCCCCCGCTCCCTCGGAACGTGTTCAAAGCTCTCCCGGAGGTGGGAGTTAAAGCTCCGTCTTACGGGAGACTCTGCCAGACGTTCCCAGCAGACCCTCACAATACGTTTGGGTCTGCCAGGTCTGACCGGCATCCTCCCCCACCATCGGAGCCAACTCACCACCAGGTAGTGGTCAGTTGACAGCTCCGCCCCTCTCTTCACCCGAGTGTCCAGGACATGCGGCCGCAGATCAGATGAGACAACAACAAAGTCGATCATCGAACTGCGACCTAGGGTGTCCTGGTGCCAAGAGCACATATGGACACCCTTATGCTTGAACATGGTGTTCGTTATGGACAATCCATGACGAGCACAGAAGTCCAATAACAGAACACCACTCTGGTTCAGATCAGGGGGGCCGTTCCTCCCAACCACACCCCTCCAGGTCTCACTGTCATTGCCCACGTGAGCGTTGAAGTCCCCCAGTAGAACAAGGGAGTCCCCAGGAGGCGCACTCTCCAATACCCCCTCCAAGGACTCCAAAAAGGGTGGGTAGTCTGAGCTGCCGTTTGGTGCATAGGCACAAACAACAGTCAGAGCCCGTCCCCCCACACGTAGGCGAAGGGAGGCTACCCTCTCGTTCACCGGGGTGAACCCCAACGTACAGGCACCAAGATGGGGGGCAACAAGTATGCCCACTCCTGCTCGGCGCCTCTCACCAGGGGCAACTCCAGAGTGGAAGAGTGTCCAACCCCTCTCAAGGAAACTGGTTCCAGAGCCAGAGCCATGCGTTGAGGTGAGTCCGACTATTTCTAGCCGGAACCTCTCAACCTCACACACTAGCTCAGGCTCCTTCCCCACCAGAGAGGTGACATTCCATGTCCCAATGGCCAGCTTCTGTAGCCGAGGATCAGACCGCCAGGGTCCCCGCCCTCGGCCACCACCCATCCCACATTGCACCCGACCCCTTTGGCCCCTCCCATAGGTGGTGAGCCCATGGGAAGGGGGACCCACGTCTCCTCTTCGGGCTGTGCCCGGCCGAGCTCCATGGGTAAAAGCCCGGCCACCAGGCGCTCGCCAACGTGCCCCACCTCCGGGCCTGGCTCCAGAGTGGGGCCCCGGTGACCCGCGTCCGGGCGAGGGAACATTCTGTCCAATTATTGTACTCATCATTGGGGTCTTTGGGCTGCACTTTGTCTGGTCCCTCACCTAGGACCTGTCTGCCTTGGGTGACCCTACTAGGGGCATGAAGCCCCTGACAGCATAGCTCCTAGGATCATTGGGACACTCAAACTCCTCCACCACGGTAAGGTGGCAGCCCAGGTCAAAAGTTCATGCTCAATAATCCAGGAAAAAATTCAACAATGTTCAGTCAGGTCATCTGGATGGTTTTTTTATTTTTATTTTTTTGCTGAGACGTTTTGTCCTTCATCCGAAGGACTTCTTCATTCTGAGGAGCCACCACTGAATCTTGTTGGTGGATGGTGGCTCCTCAAATTCAAGAAATCCTTTAGATGAAGGACAAAACGTCTCAGCAAAAACAAAACAAACAAAAAAACGTCCAGATGACCTGACTGAACATTGTTGAATTTTTACCTGGATTAATGCGCATGAACTTTTATCTGACCTAGTTTGAAGAAATGAGCTCTTCTGTCTGTAATGACTGCGCTCTTGCAGTGTTATCGTTTTGTAGCTGATGTGTTCACAGTTTGTGCTGCATGGTCCCAAACCGATTTGTAACGATACAAGTACAACCTCGGAAAGTTCTCCAAGTCCCGCTTCATACGAACATAAATAAAAAGCCTACAATCTAAATTTAATTTCAGACATAAACAACTGACAGAAAACCTTGAAGCTAATTTAAAATAACTTGTGTTAGTCAGTATCTCACCTGCTGTGGATAACTGAACAACCTACGTTTGGAAAAAACAGAGTTAGTGCCAGACTGACGAGCTAATGATCAATCTTTTCTCACATTTTGTTTTTAGCAGGTCCTGTCACATAAACATGAGACTGTTTTCAATATTGAGTTATTATATTCACTTTTTTCATCTCAAAAGCTTTAAAATTATGTGCGGTTTGTCGTAAATTTAGCAATTTAATACCTGACTAATTTCAGCCCCATATTTAAAAGGCAAATCCCCACGCTTCACAGTGCCACCAAACATTATACTGTACAAAGGGATTTCCCAGTGCTACAGCAAAGAAAAGTGGTCAGTTACAAAGGAAACTGAAGGATATAATTACTTTCTGAAGACCCCAGGCCCACCCCGGGACTTAAACACAGGACCTTCTTGCTGTGAGGCAACAGCGCTAACCACTACGCCATCGTGCTGGTTTCAGATTTTATTTTTCACTGCAGCCTGCACTCATTTTGAATAATTGAATCACAAATGTTTCTGATTTTTCAGAGTTATGTTTAGAAACAATAATGATGTTGCAGAAATCTTAGACTATGTTAAGATCAATTTAATTGATCGTCCACCTTCCAGCAAATAAACTATTGACCTGTGATGGTCCAAGTTCCAGTTCTCATATCATTCAGACTGAATATATATTGAAAGTTACATGTAATCCCAACAAAATCTGTACACGTTTTACATTAAACATACACGGAATCCATATTTTATAGTAAAAACTGTGTTTATTGTTGATCCGAAGCATAGTTTGTCAAGACATGGCACCGGCTTTCAAACTCTCCCTTTCCTCCCCATAACACCAGTCATGTCAGGTATGTCAGAGCGAACCATTATCCACATTATTTTACATTATGAAACTTACAAGCCTCAGGACTTGATGCACAGTGGAATGCCACAGGGTCACGTCAGGACTTAGGCTCCTGCGTAAACTAATGCTCCACATCATCTTGAAGGCCTTAAAGGTATTGTGACAATATGCTAAAACATAGACATCTTTAGAAAGAGGAGCTACTCAGCTTTGATTTTTTGTACACAGATGCTTCGAATAATTAATATATAAAAGTATTTTTTTTTTCATTTTATATCCTTTTTATTGATTATTAGCTGTATAGTGACAAATATATACAAAAACGTGCATAACAATCAGATTTTCACAGATTTTACCCCAAAAACAAAACCCCAGACAGCAAATTGTTTTAATGATGTCGCTGCAGTGCGTCGCAGTTTTCGGGTGGAGAAAGGAGTGGTGAAACGCCGACGCGTTTTTATGACGCAATGTAATGAACACACATTGTAAATAACAATGGCAGAGAATATATAAACCGAGGAATTAAGATATTTAAGTGAAGATTTGAGCGATTTGTCTTCAGTTTGGGAAGCCGAAGTTAGATCGAGTGATGAACAAGAAACAGCTGGTTATAATGTAGGTCTGCAGCCGTATTTATTTGAGCCTTACCGTTCAGGGAGCTCTGACTTGTTTTGTCCATTCTTGACGAAGTTTTTCATCTTTTGGGAAAGTGAAAAGGCTCACTTGTTCATTGGCGATGTTAGAACACCCAAATGCAACACAACGAACCGGCATTTTTCATGTTATACAAAAAAAAGGGCGATCTTGAAGACAATGAAACTGCGTTCATAGCGCAGCCGCAGACTGAACTTCATATCCCTACGTCACGACGTCGCATGCGGAAGTACCCGGATTTCCCGTGACGAAACACGGCGCCAAGTTTAAAATCCCTTTGAAACAAATTTTCATTGATTTATCATTTTGCTTGTAAAAACGAACAGAGTTGAATGATACAACATACAGTATATATGTTGTGCCACTTCACATCATGTCACAACACCTTTAAGCAGGGCGGGCTGCTTCTACACCGGAGGACTGAAGGAACACTTGCAGGCTCAGCTTGATTATAATTACTCCGTGCATAATTATGCATTTATTGACAGTTTGCAAGACAAAAGCCGAGAGCAGCGTTCAGACCCACAAGCCCTCGACTACATGAATTCATACCACTGATTCACATTAGCTGTTAAAATTTTTTTTTTTAAACTAACGGGCATCACGCAGACCGCATCTAATCAAAGCGCATCAGGCGGCGGTGAAACTGCCGAGGGGTCCCAGTGAAGCTGGTGTGTTCACATTGGAACGATGTCATCACTCCACATCACCGGGCTCACACGCCATGATTTCTGAGACCAGCCGATGAGGGAAGAGTTTATACTGCAACCACGTGGGCTCTGCAACCAAAAGACGGTGTTTTAATCACTAGTGCTCTGCAGATTGAGATAAGAACACTGAACGGGTGCAGGTTTACCAAGGTAGCATCCCGGCGTGCGCAGCCTCCCGTCAAAGCAGGTCTGCGCCGCCGTGAAGCTGCACTGTTTCCGGGGATGTTTGCAGAAAAACGTCACACTTTCCCCGTGGGGGACCATGGCGTCGGTGACATCAAACGGCCAACGCTTGACTCCACCAATCACCACGCGGCTCCTCTCGGCAGGGATGACACAGCGAGCTGAAGGCACACCAGAAACACAAATGCTGACTCAAGTGTTCAGTGTGCGCTCGTGCACTGATGGTTTGGTTAAAAAAGGCCGCTCGAGTTGTTCCCCCACCTCTACAACGTGGCGGCGACGCGCTCCAGCTGCCGTTTGACAGGCAGGTGATCTTCTGGGGTCCGTCCAGCAGGTAGTTCTTCCTGCACAGATAGTGGATGTCAAATCCCACCTCGTACTCAGCCTTCTGCACAGCAACCACGTAGCCCTGCTCCACTTCCTGTGGGGGCTGGCAGAACATCTCTGAAAGATTGAAGGAAAGAACTGATTCCTAAAGTCTTGTAGAAATAAAAGGACCTTTTGTTCCTGAGTTCAACGTTTTCTTTTTGTCCACCAGCATCTTTATTGTTACTGTTCATGCAGGACTTTCAGACTAAGATCATCTTTTGCTGTGAAACGATGATGTGGAAACCTTCTGGTCAAACCCTGTAAATGTCATGTGAGATCTGACGTGCTCAGAGGCTGTGTTAAGAATGACCCTCGGCAACTACAACACTACATTTTAGCTTGCCGTATTTTCCGGTGTATAGGTCGCACCTTTTAATGGGTTTTTCAAGGCCTGCGACCTATACACCGGTGCGACCTATATTCAGATTCAGTTTATTATTGCCATTGTCAATGAACAGGATTCACCGACTAGGAATTTGCTTCGGCATAGCGGTGCATAAAATATAGAAACATAAAACATAAAAAACATAAACCATCAATACTGTACAATATTCAGTGAACAAAACCTACTAGGAAACAGTGCAATTAGAGTGGCGCAATCAAAATACAGTGATACAGTACATGGCTTTTTATCACTTTCGGCGAAACAAATTTTAAAATCCAGCTCATTTCACAATTACGTTCATTTATTAAGGAAAAGTTCAACTCATACACATATTTGCTATAATTTTTATCAAACAAATAATTGTTTTTAAGTGTTGATCTTCTTAAAAGCCTTGCTGTGCGCTCCTGTGGCAGACATTTGCAGCAGAGCTAAACGTAGGTGCGACCTATACGCCAGAATATACGGTAATATCTAAAATATTTTAGTTATAGCCTATTTTGTGTTGCCCAGTGTTGACTATGGTGGCCATCTTGAAAAGTGTTATCTCCAAAAGTGAATTAGTTGTATAGCTGCAGCCAGTGATCATGAGATATTTTGCTATCGGGCATATAGGGGTTCACACCAATCACCAATTGGCTACAAACACACCAAATTTCAGCTCCTTATCTGTAAAGGTGGATGCGTTACAGCTGCGTTTGCCAAGGTCACATACAGGTGGTCCCCGACTTACGAGCGAGTTCCGTTACTACGACTATCTCGTAAGACGAAAATTTGTATGTCGGAACACAAAACACGTGTCGCTCGTAAGTCCGGATTTTTGGTCGTAAGTCGGAAAATTTATGCTAGCGCTACTACGAACACTCGTTTTTCAACACAAACGTACATACTAGTTCATAAACATGCTCAGAAACTTGTTTACAAACGGTTAGCTAACACAATCAAAAAAGGCGTTCAATACAGGATCAACTGGACTTTATTTGTTGCAGAAAACGTTTCGACTTCTGTCCAGAAGTCTTTTTCAATTCTGAATGAATGGAAGCTGTGAGAACGAGAAGTTTTATACAAGCCACGCACCAACATATGAAATTGGAAACTGAAATAACACCACAAAATACCTAACATGCCCATTCTATTTAAATTGACAAAACAACACATCACACCTGGGGGTTTGTAACACATACATGTAAATTGAAAGATCACACCTTAACAGTAGGAGGTTCCCTTGAGGTCTCTGGTAGAAGACACAAAACTGTATGTAAATTGACATCGTTTTCTGCAACAAATAAAGTCCAGTTGATCCTGTATTGAACGCCTTTTTTGATTTTATCATGTCCTGGACGACTGAGAATCTTCACCAACGTTAGCTAACACACTTTCATCTAAAAACACATAAAAGTGCTGTATTTTCTGTATGTTCTGTACAACTTTACTGTTCGTTAGTCAGCTCCTAAAGGCCGAGATACAGTGAAGCAGACTCTGTATACGCGCGTATATGCCCGTATACGCGCGTATACGGAGCCTCTGCTACAGCTCGGCTGATGTTCTCGCGTAGATTCTCGTGTTTTCGCTCCAAATTCTACGTCATTTCCTCCGTACCGTCACTTCCGATCGTCACTTCCGGTAGTTTTTCGCTCCAAACACTCGCGT
>JBBPBX010013921.1:14576-29884 GCA_038048925.1 Garcialebias charrua | reverse complement strand
AAGGCAAAACTCAGGAGAAATACCTGATTAGTATTTGGTTGGTGTAGCACTAGAAAAACAGAAACTTACTATGAGGTTCTGATCTTGTATCACAATCTCACATGAGTCAGAGAATCTTTATTGTCATTCACACCACATGTAGTACATGCATACCTGCAAACTCAGAAGGGATGAAAAAGGTGACAAACGTTGCGCCAACCCCCCCCCCCGAAAGATTTTGTAATTTTTTAACATGCTTCAGGTAAAAGTCATTTACTAACCTGATTTAATGAGAACATAAATAGGAAAGATTGTGTCAACCAAAAAAATTAACAACCAACAACAGCAGCAAGCCAAATACAGCAGAACATTTTGCTAACAATGCGCTGCTCCGAGTCAACAGATGCATTTAAAAACTTAAGACTTATCTCTTCAGACAGGCTTTTGGTTAATTTTGTACATTGATTTTAGAGTTTGTTATGTTTTACCTTTTAGTATTTCTGTGATTTTATTTTTCCTTTTGTAAAGCACTTTGTGACTCTCATGTCTGTGAAATGTGCTATATAAATAAAACTTACTTACTAACAGTAAAAACTCATTTCTTAAATGTTTTGCCAGAAATTAGATGCCATTTCCTGCATTCTGGTGTAGTTTAACAAGTTGTTAAACATCTATGTTTACCTACATGTAAACACTTGATTCTTGTCACTAGTCACTTGATAGAGACATCTAACAAAATAAAGTCAGGTCCTGTGGACAGATTAAAAAATTGTTTAAATTATTATTGATCATGCATCAGGATATTTTAGACACACCTCATTCAGTTCATCATAGACATCATCCTGTTTTTAAATTCACTCCTGTGGCTAAGATAATGAAATTAATGTGACAATTTATCAGTGACTTTAGGGGTACAATTGACTGTTATTAATTTTTATTTAGTTTTATTAACACAAAATGCCATTTTACTAAACAATGGTGACACTCAATAAATATTAACTTTACCCAATGAGCAGGTGACATTTTAATAACCACCAACAGTGAATTTAGGAGGGGCTTTTTAGTTTTCTGATTTAGTGATACACACCGTGGTGAAGTTAGTTCACGACTCCGTCATGTTTTCATCAGCGTGGTTCTTCCGTGTCACTTTGCAAAACTGCATGTTGCAGGTTTTTTTTTTTTATCTTTGTGAAGCTTCAAGAACTCACACACGTTAGAGGAGTTGACTCGAACAGGTTTCTCTGCTCTCTTCCCTCGCGCTCTGTTGAACCTCCGCGCGCGACTCGCACAGAGCTCTCTGCACTCGAGCTGCGGAGGTTCAAAGATTTCGCTGTCGTCTCCTCCCCCGTCTATCCTGAGGTTGTGATTGGCCAAATGACGCGCTCCAACAAAGATGTTTTATTATCGACAAGATGCATTACTCTGTCTTGAAATCCAGTCAGTGGGAAATAATGCATTCTAATCTGCCACGGGTCTGACCCCCCCCCACCCACCTCGAAAACAAAAACTCATCGGATCTACACGAATCACGTAAATGATATATTTTGCTTTGAAAACGGCGAATTTCGCCGAAAGGTGACTAGTTTGCAGGTATGTACATGAAAACACTGTAGTTTCCATGTCAGTCAGGTTGCCAGATAAGAAATTATGAACCAGCTTTAAAATGATAGTACTTTGACCTAAAGTCAACTGTCAAAGAGTAAATATATTGTATGATGAGGTGTGTTGTACTTGATGAACATGGGCACAGAAAAGGAGGGGGTAAGTAAGACATTTGAAATTTATTTGGCAACCCTGATAAAATAAATAAAGATTAGATAAAGATACAATAAAGATTATCTGACTCTGACGCAGGGCTCCGCTGCATTCATTGCACATGCAGCGTCTGCATGGTGTCAGTTACATCCAAACTGGTGAATACACTAACCACTCTGTAACTGAATTTCATTAGTTTGCTGAAAAAGGGTGAGCAGCACAATAAACACTTTCACAGCTCTCTGCCATTTATTGTAATTGTTGTTAGTGCAGATAAACACTGGCCTGTGGTGCGCATGTGCGACTTCACACTTGCAGAGAATTTCACACTTCAGCCGGGGGAGGGGGGGTCCCCCCAAAATATCCACTCCTTGAGACCTGGATTCAGAAACCTTCAGTTTCAGAGAATGATGGCTGTTGCCGTGTAAATGAGTGGCTGAACCGCAGCTGAAAAGCTGAAGCTTCACAACAAAAAAAAACACACATGTAAACAGGGCCTGAGTTTCACTGAAAATCCTGGATCAGGGATGCATTCAGTGCTCTGAGGAAGTGCGGACATTTCTAGCTTCAAGCTAAAAAATACATGGATGTAGAACAAATGTCACAGTCATTAAAAACCATCTGCTAAGTACTTCCTTAGAAACAGTCAGGAGTCCAGGGCCAGGCACACACCATTTGGTACCATAGTTTCAATTACTAAAGCAACGGGCTTTTTGCTTTTCTCGCAGTCTCTGCAGCTTTCTGTGTTGCTCACAAGAGCAGAATCAATTAAACACGCTGACAAGAAGCCTGAAAGAGAACTTCTCTCTGAGGAGTGATACAGCATCTTTGTGTTGCTCCTGTGTAGTGTCATGAAAGGATCCTAAAAAAACAAATTAGATATTTGGCTTTCTGAATGCATGGAGCACTTATTGTAAAGTACAACTTTAAGTTGTTAGTAATAATAATAATAATAATAATGAATTTAATTTATACCGCACTTTTCATTAATAAAAATCTCAAAGTGCTACAAAGTGCAACAAAGCAAAAATCAAATAAAACAAGTGATAAAATCAAGTAAAATCAATAATAATTGTTAATAATAATAATAATAAGTTGTTGTGCTTATATTAAGAGGGATGTATATCTAATACAGCAGAATGACCCAAAAATCTCAGTAATAATAATCCGGTTAGTGTCATTAGAAGAAAACTAAAAGAGAACATTATTATGTTTTGTGCTGAGAAAATGTTGCATCTTGTGTTCAATACAACAACAAAACAATAATAAAACAAAAGCCAAGGCAATAATTAAATTTTGTATTAGGCTAAGAATTATCTTAAAGAACTATTGTTGAATTAAATGAAACAGAAGGGTGCTTCTAAAACTTCTTGTACTTTGCAAAAAAAAAATAAAATGCTATATGAAATGTCTATGTATAGTCTTCCAAGCTATATTTGTGGCCGAATTTGGTCTAAAAGATCTGATTTATGACAAATTACTGCCATTTTTCTTTACAAATACAAATTTATATCTTGTTGGTTTCCCAAAAGAATCTTGATTTCAATACAAAGTACAGTATGTATAGTTCGATGTTTCTAAAACATTATATGAAATTACAGTACATTGTTTCATGTTTTCACCTGCCAGTACAAGATGTAATTAATAAGTCTTTGTTTAAGACAACCCTCTCCTTATTCAGTTCTCAACCAAACAATTCTATTAGGATTTTGTCCTATCTGTCTGACAAATTGACTTTTTTTTCTCCATAATATCACAGCTGAAAAATAGATTAAAATACAGTCGTTTTTAGCTCCATCTACTTTTTCTGGCTTTGTTTAATATTTGTATGTTTTACTGATTAAGTCTGTGAGCCTTACATATTTCTAGTTGTTAATGTGGAAAACATAAACAAAGTTAGAATGGCTAAAACCACTTGGGAAAAACCCTACACACCGTTTTTTAGGTTTAAATAGGGACTACATTTAGACTGAAAATTAAAACACTGCAGTGGGCCCCGAGTCATTAAACAGGTGTAAAGTTTTGTCAAACCTGCATACAGATGAAATAAGTCAGTACCTCGCTTTAATGATCCACATCTACTACATGCTGAGGTTATGCAGCTGTCTTTTGAGAGAAGTTGGATTAACTGTTTTTAAATGACAGGCTTGAAAATCGATTAGGCCAAATTATTAGACATGCATTAGACATACCAGATCCTTAAAGCTCTTACTGATAATTAATTAAGAATGCCCGGACAGGATTTATTATTTGTTAACTTGACCAAATGCTGCAGGAAACTGATGTGAAGAACACATTTACCTCTGGTTTAACATTACAATGTGCTGCCTACAGTTACAGGCCTAAATGCTCTGCATGTCCTGGCATGTCCCACTTTTGCTATTTACCCACCCCCTCCTTCCGGGGACAAAGGCCTCTGATCCTGCCGCTGTAGCAGAAGCCCAACAAGAAAAGCTTTGCCTTTTCTGAGATTCCCCCACTGCTTTCAACTCCCATTCTCTCTTTCAGTCACAGACACAAGGCAGCTACCAACTCCCATGAGTCTCATCGCAAAAGCTGAAGGCCCCATGTGCTCCCGCCCACATCTCACCTTGGCATTTAGTGCAAACAATGCTGACACAGCCCTCTACTGTAATTACTCCACATGTTCCACATGTTTTGTTTTGTCTCCTACAACAAGCTGCTGCAGAAAACCTCAGCAGCAGACGGGGCTTTGATTTGTTCAGCTGCTTCTTGAGCATGCAGCAGTTTGGTTCCTTGAACACAATGTAAGAAAAAAAAAAAGGCTTCTTGACGAGTTTTAGATAATCTGTGGACAACTTAAAACAAACCCAACAAAGTTAAGTCAGGTCCTCTGGACAGTTTCTTAGTTTCAACTCAAAACAAACTGTATTAGATGCAACCACCTCTCAGAAACTTTAGGGCTGTGGTAGTTTATTCCAATCTATGCCACAAACATTTTCAAAATGCAAAGAAATGTGCAACACTTAACAGAGATTCAAGATAAAAACTTTAAATCTAAACATCAAATTAAAGTTTAGTGATAAATTGAAAAAAAAAATGAAAGAGAGTGGGACAGTTGATTGACTGAAGCCCATGGTAGTCTTTAAAGGGGACCACAGATCCAAAATTCACTAATGTTTTTTTTACTCAACTTTGGTTGTGTACTTCTTAAAAAAACAGTCCTAGGGCCAAGAAAATGCACCCAGTGGTATATTTACTCTAAGTATATTTATTTTTCAGTGATATAAATGTCTCGTTTTCAAATCCTGGCGCTTGTGATGTCACAAGCCGTAGGACAACCCACCCCAACCTGAGTCCAGCCCCTCACCTAGCAACCCCTGGTGATGCTCCACCCACTTCAGTATAAAAGACGTCACGGTTGTTTTTCCTGAGTTCATGTCAGCACAATGGCTACTAGAGTTCGATGTTTCGTTGTTGTTAAAATGCAGTACCGCTAATAACTAATTATCTATCAACGAAAAAACTTATTTACGGGCTCTTAAATCAACCGGACGACTGCTCGCGGACCATATCCGGTCCGCGCCGGATGTGGTCCGTGAAAAAAGCGGTCCCCGCTAGAGAGAGCGTGTATAGCAGTTAGCAGCCAGTGTGTTACTCTGCAGCCTTATTGCTTGTTTTCGAAGAGTCAGACGAAGAGTTTTTAACATGGAGGGTGAACTTATGGATGTTTCTCAGCGGCCTACGCGACGCGTCAGCGCCTCATTTGCCCTGCCCAAAATGGCGTCTGCCTCTGGNTTTCCAACAATAATTAAAAGGTGATCAATCTGCTCCCTGTCAGCCTCACAATTAAAAGTGCTATTATCAACCTTGGCTCTGTGGCGTGAAAGAGAAAAGGAAGTGCCGAGAAGGGACTGAGCTGAGCTCAATTAAATCCCACAAGTTTAGACATTGGCCTGATGACATGACAGCAGTTTCCTGTCTCGGCCTGCTCCATCATGAGACGGAACATTGGAAAAGAACAAAGGAACAGTCACCAGGCTCCCCGGTGCATCCCCCCTCCACACACACATGCACCTCTGCTTCCAACTTCATCCGGAAATCAGTGGGAGAAATTAAACCAAAAAGGCCATTCTTGCACACATGCAAGAAGACTTTGGAGTTGGCAGTGTGTGGCACTCAGCCAGAGCTGGGTGCAAATGCCAGCCCTCAAAAACAGAAAAGCTCCAGTTCCCACTGAATATCCTGACCTTTTTATTGAAGATCCTGATGAGTATGTTGCATATTTATCTTCACATTAGCTATAGCTATGTTTAAATTTGATTATTTTCTCTTTAAAAGAAACATTTACCATGGTTTCTTATTGACTGAAAATTCTTAAAAAGCACTTACCTCAAGTATGTGTTCATCCTGTTGCTCTCTATCAAGTTTCCTTGAAGTGGTGGTAACAAGACCTGTTGACGATAATCAGCATAAATAAAATTAATCAAAAATAGGATTTAAAAAAAATTCAGCTACATACAAACACAGAAAGCCAAACTTGTGCTGGGCTGAAACTAAAACTTGAGACATAATAAGACAATTATATGTATCATATGAGCAACAAAAACATCTGGTGTGAAATCTGCTCTTTTTTAATGTACAATAGTCCCTCACTATATTGCGGTTCACTTTTTGCAGCTTCACTACAGTCCAGTTTTTTTAAACCCAGTTTTTTATATTGTGTGTACTGTACATGCTGTGCATTACTGTACATTTAGCTCATCGTCATCATCTTCATCTCAATCGCCAAAATGTTTAAGAGCATATCAAGTGTTTATAAGAAAGTGGGAAAGGTTAATGAGTGTGGGAAGGGTTTATAAAGCCTTAAATATAGTAAAATAAATATAACGCCGATACTTGGTGGATTTTCGCCTATCGCGGGGGTCTCTGGAACATAACCTCCACGATAGGTGAGGGATCCCTGTACTTCAGTTACAGGTCATTTTTATTGCCAAAAGTGTTGGAAAGCAAGAAATCCCAATCTTGCATGCCAACTTTTAAACCAACAGCTATAACTTAGAAATAAAGAATTGCAACAAGATTTGACTTAAAACAACATGTTGCCACTCAATGTAAACTAGTCTGAACCCCGATGGTTATCCCTTTAGTAAATCATGAGTAAAAAGGTCTGAATCTGGGCCCTCTTGCTGCCAGACAGGCCTCCATACTGTCTGACATATGTGAAATATCACAAAGATCTGCAAATAGTACCCAAACAACCGTGTAGCCTTGACACTCTACTTTTAGTTTATCCACAAGCTGAATACTGTAAATATATGGCCAAGTCAAAGATCAGCTGCAAGCACAAGCACTTTATAAAAGACAGAAAGGAATTCCAGAAAGCGTCTTGCTGTCAGTTAAAATGTATTTTTAAAGAAGCCTAATTGATGTCAAGTGGCTTCAATACTTAAGAAAACCCTGACAATAGTAAACACCAAACAAGTTCAAGCCTTGAGTTCTTGGTTAATGCAGTTTTGCACCACACTCACAAACAAGGCCAGGACAGATGAGCAGCAGAAAGGGAGGGCAGAGCTACAGTTCAACATTATAGGCAGCATTCTGCTCCATCACTCCCAGAGTAATTGCAGCTTTGCTAACACTTGAGTGTAGAGTAGACATGCCAACTTAAAACCGCACAAGAAATTTCTGCTAGCCACACTGCATCTGATTAGCATACGCAGCAAAGGATTTCGGAAACCCAAGCCCATCAATGGCACATATGCCTGCAACAAGAATAGAAGGCCACAGCTTTTGGGTTCACAGAAATAGCCATTCCCCACTAGCGCTGAGATAGAGGGATACGACCGAGACACTTTTGATTCCTTCTTTCTATTTTTTTAATCCTCTTCTTCGTAGGCTTTATTTAATCTTCAGAGTGGACTGCAAAGTTGTAAGCCTTCCTATGTTTGCTCAGAAAAATTTAATTCCTGAAGGTGCATCTCATATTTTTGATTTACCTGCCAATCATGCTTACTCAAACACGAATGAAAAATATATATATTTAAACTAAAATAAAGCATACTTCCATCTCTTTGAGTTACAGAGCCACAAACTCACCAGCACTTAATGAAAATGACGTCCTGGCACTGACGTTGCAAATGAAGTTAAAAATATTTGCGCGCCCTGCAGGGATTATTCAGTGCTGTGCTGCGTGTTGTGTCACACCTCAGCGTGGGATAGATACATGAGCGAGCACTATCGTGAAAACAAATAGTTCTGCTGTGCCACATCAAAACAGGCCACACTGACCAGTTACTCATTTGCCTCAGCAAGAGCCAGACATGATGGATGACAATGTTTTTATGCTCCCCTGCGAGCCGTGTTAGGGAACTCTTAACGTGTATTCTACAGCAGAATACAAATGATAATATTAGCCACACCAAGTCTTTGTGTCAAACATATTATTTATCATCAAATCAGCTACTTAATCAAAGTTGGGCAGAGTATTACTGGCTGGCATGACAAATGCATAATCTCTATGTTTTGCATTTCTACAGCAACACACAAACAGCACAACCAGTGAAATAAAAAAACTAATCCAAACCCATTTAAAACAAATAAATAAATAAGGTTTAGTTCTTTCTTTAATGGAGACACTTGTAGATCTTAACATAAATTACACCTCAGTGCTGAATAAACATCTTCTAGGAAATGTGTTAATGACAGTGGTTCAAATATTAGTACTGTACTGTATAGTTTCCTTCTGTTTTTTGTGGCAATGGTAAATAAAAATAAGCTTGTGTTTAATAGACAAAAGCTAGGAAGCAAATAGATGAAAAACAAAAACTGAACAGGTTTTAGGCATTTACAAATCTGCTTGATGTCTACATTTTCAGAAATCATACAGAATGCACAAACTTTATTTGAATGTAAAAAAAACTGTCACTCCCAAAAGTGGTGAATCTACAACTTTTATTTAAGTACAATACATCTCTAATGACCTGTGTTTGTTTGTATTTTAGCAAATTGATACGTTTGATCTGTTTTGTTTTTTCTTCCAAAACAACAATTAAAAATGGGCTTTGATCTTCGCTTGCATTGGGATGGAATAAATCATTGTTTTTTTTTATCCATGTGTAGGTAGTGATAATATTTCTGTGATTGATGAATTTAGCTAACAAAATCTGAGTTGTTTTGAGGCAAAGCAATGGGTCAGATCATCAAACTAGCAGCCATCTTGTGACTGCATTAGTAAAGCAAACAATATTATGCAAAAGCAAAAAACATCAAATTGCTGAACATTTTTCCATTAGGTGAAATAAACTAGGCTGTGCAGTATTGTGCAATGTACGCAGTAAAGTCTATGCTTGGTGCTGTTATTTGAAGACTAACAAGAAATCAACAACATCCACAAGAGAAAAATGAAGTGAATGGCTGTTGCTGATAGCTAGACTAAATTTGCCATCATCTAATTTTATGATAGAGGCGCTGCATATTTGTTTAGCAGCTGTGGTTATAATTATATCAAGACTTTACGCAAATGTGCTTCTGAGCATGTACTTGCTCATATCTCCGTTATTCGAGAGGCTGAAGTTTAGTGGCCATTAATGGTTATTGGTAATTGCATTGTTAATAAGAAAGCTATAGGAAGTATCCACTGCTCTGGATATGTAACAGATGCCCTGGTTACTTAGCATTTTTTATTTATTTTTTTTATTCACACAAATTGAAGTGTAACAAGTCTTTAAGAAAACTGCTGGAAAAACAACTTTAGTTTAATTCTGAACCAGATAAGTTTAGCTCTTTACAACAAAAAAAAAAAAAATCAGAATTTTTTTTTTGTCTTGGTAATATCAGTCATATTATGTCATATAACTGTGCTGTCCCGTTAAACCATTTTTTTTTTGTTTACTCTCAGGTTTTTGAGGTTCTTTTTTCATTAGAACCCCAGCTACACTGGAAATATCTGCAGGTTTGACCTAAAAAAACTAGTTTGATGCATGGTTTGTTGTTGCTTGGAACACTTTTGTTTGCTCTTCTTTCATTTTGTTTTGTCGTGTTCTCACCTTACAAATACCTACTTATACCAAGTATAAAGCCTGCCTTCCAATTAAATATTCAAACAGAAATAATTACAACTAAACCTTTAAAGATTGTAATCTTCCTTTATCTATCTGGATAGGAGAGTCACCAGGAACAAACCCAGGACGTTGTTGGCACTGGTGATGAAAGTCAGTGGAGGTACATACCTTTCTATCATTACCTAAAGGTTAAGGAACTGTAAAATAACTGGTTAGTGAGCCAGAGCTGACCGAAGAAGAACACACAAACTTGCACACAGACTTACACATACACACACACAGGCGTGGGCTGTGCAAGGCCCACAGTAATTACAGCCATGCTGTTTTGAGACGGGGAGTAAAACAGCAAAGGAACAGTGGTTCAGCACTACAACAACTGCTTCAAAATGGAGACCTGGAGGGAACTCAGGGGTTTGGAGGATTGTTGGTGTGGTTTATTCTTGGGCACTGTTGCTATCATTAGCTAACTTGTGAGAGACACAAATACAAATGTACCAGTATGTGACACACATACAAAAAAAAACTGAAACGGCTGAAACACCTATAAACCATCAAAACCCAATCCACACAGTACGGAAGTGATGGGTATTAGTATTTTAAGAGGAGGAATGGTTTGTCCGCTTTTAAGTGGCAAGTCCTTCAGAGTGCAGCTAACCAAGCTGACAAGCAGTTGTAAAATAAATAAGATTTGACATGTCGTTTTAAAATGTCTGTGTAATTCAACAAATATCCTCTCCAAAATCAGAACATTTTCAGCAAATAAACATACTGTACAGGTAATCAAAGCTATGGGCAAACAATGTTAACAAAGATTTTGTGCAAATGTGCATGCCTGAACTGGTACTTTTAAAAAAAGATGACCAGTACTGAAAGAAGGCAAAAACAATGTGCCTATAAGTATTACCCCAGTGTTTCTCCTACCGTTATGGAGGGCACCCTGCCAAGGCAGATGACCTAGAGGAAACACTGTACCCTACATGAAACAGACTGCAGCAGTTGTGTTTGCCTCTTTGAATTTAATACTCCCCAGATGAGTAATTGTTTGTGATCTTGACACAAAGGTTACCGTAAATGTTTTATTTCATATTTTAAATTTGTTCATAAAAACTTATCCAAATACAATAAAAAATGAACAGAGAAACTCGATGCCAACACTGTAGTATCTCTTACCCTTTGCTAAAAACTAAACTCCAGATTGGATTAATTTCACAGACACTGTAATTATGTTAAATTCTAACCAAACAAGCCTTTGTGGTCTCTCTTCAAAGCTTTAAAAGAAAAATCAGCACTTTTGATAGCCATTTTTTGTCTATTAATCTCCTCTGAGAGCTGTATAAAGGGGTTGCGGTCAAATCATCGGAAATATCAGGAAGTTGTTGGAAGTATCTGTTTCCCATCTCACTTCCCCTGATAGTTGTTAGGGCTTTGGTAAACCACTGATAACACTAGCACGTGTGTTTTCTCTCCTAAGCTAAGAAGGCTTCACTAAAATTCCATGTGAATAATAATAAAAATAATAAAAAATAAATAAATCAAAGAGTTGTGGCGAAAAATTCTGTTGGCAGTTTTCAACAATTTGGAGCTAACAGTTAACAAAATTAATATAAAACGTGTATGTTACCTTTACATTACAAGAATAAAAACACATTTTATTGGTCTAGAATGAGCTTTCAAGAGAAACAAAAAGTGGCAATAAAATGTTTATCACAAGGACATGTATCTGAGATTGTGTTAATTCAATTAGGATGAACAGCTTGATTGAAAACAAACACTAAATGGCAATAATCACTTGTGTATGGGCGACCATATCTGATCAAAGACATGTTCTTATCAAGCTGAAACTAAGGCATAAATGAAAATTTAGGCACTACTGTTACGTTTTTAACTAAGCTCCAAGTAATCTTGAGTCTGACCTTATCATAAATTAATGATAACTAACGTGGACAAAATCAATAGACGATACTGGAGCAATTACCGGTGGGTTTTAGAAAGTCCATCAAATATTAAAAGTTCAAAATCTACACAATAACTGGTTGAACAACTACAACAGGAAGCACAGCAACAAGCTCTGAGCAAAACAAGGTAGAGAACATAAAAAAATAAGTCTCCGCACTAGCTGTCCATCCTCAACTCTGGCATGGTGGACTTCCTGTGGTGCGAGCATGCGTGTTCTGTCTGACATGTTCTGCTCAGTTGCTTTTACATGTGAACGTCCACGTTCTTGTTTGGACATAAAACTTCTGGTCAAACACTGTAGCACAGCAAAAGCATATCAGAGAAAAATCCAATGATTTAGTGGCTTACGAACACTGCTCACCCTTCCACAGAAAAGGTGGGAAACTTGCATGAATAACCTGAGTTGGAAAAAAAACACTGAGTGCTGACAGGAAGAAAAAATTAAATTATGGTAGATGTGAACAGAGCTGGCTGGCTCAAATTCTGTGTTTGTTTGTGAATGTCATTACTTTAAAATTACACCTAAGTTATAAACAATTTTTAATGCTTCCATATATATAGCCAGCATTTTAGACAAAACAAACACACACACACACACACACACACACATTTATCTGTCTTAGATCCTGTTGTGAACAAGCTTATGCCTCATCCAGGAAATTCAATATGCTTAAGCTGATAAATCAAGGCTGAGAAACCTAAAACAACTGCAGCCACGTATATGGATAAAAAGGTCTGAACTATAAATGAGTGTTGGTTCATCTTTTTACTCCCTAGTATTATTCAAATTTAACTATGTTGAACTAATTTTGAAAACATTGTTCCTATGCAGTTGACAAGCAGAATCTGTTCTCCTTGGAGTTTGATTTTTTTTTTTTTCATGAGTCCTTTCAAAATCCAAGGTGATGTCAAGTATTCTGCAAAACTGTGTTATAGATAGGACAGCTGACCTTGCACTTAAATGACAAAGTGAGAGAACATCCAAGTCAGCAAGACTTGTTTACTTGGCAGAAATAAAGTAAGCCTAAGCCTTTTATCGTGGGCTTTGCTGGACCAGTGTGAGACTTGTGTGGAAAACGAGCAACCAACACCACCCAAGGCGTCAACTGAAGCCTTCGTTCTGTATATGTTTGAGGCTGAGCAAGCACCATAAAGCCACTGCCCATGGCAAATCGAGTTAACTCGGAAGACACGCTATGAAGTTTCATAACCCTTAAAAAAACATAGGCCCTGCCTTGTTTTCTTTTTGCCCACCTCTTTATAGATGTTTGTAGATGTGCCAACACAAGGCCAATGCCTACAACTCCCTTTTAGAACATAGAATTATACAACTATGCTTGATGCCAATTAGAAAATTTTCCAAACCATGTACTGTAGTAAGTTGTATAAACATTGTATTACATTCATTACGTGCGGCAATACCATTTTCTTCATAGCTGTTTAACACTATGGATTTAAATTTAGAAGAAAAAGAAAAATCTGTTTGCGAACCTTATTACATATAGCATCTTTAATACAGTATTATTCTTACTACGGTAGTCTTTAGCTATCACCTTGTAAAATAGGGAAATAATCAGAACCTCAGAGCAGGCAAATAAATGAGCAGATCAATGAAGTTTTCTTCTTCTAAACTAGTTTTAGCTGAACCTAACACAAGCAGTTCTGATATCCAACTGATAAAATTTTTTAACATGCTTTGACATATATAAATGTGTCTTCTGTCTCTTCTACTTGTGTACAATAATCTTCTACATCTTCTCATTTTTAGCTCAGTGAGCTCTTCTGATAGTCATTAAAATAAAAGCACTTGTCAAAATTTCATGGTAAAGATATTGCTTAAATGGATGTAACCACAAGTTTTAATAAATAATCTATTATCCATTTGGAATGTGACAACTTCTATATACAGTATCTGCTAAATACATGATGCAGTGGAAATTTATGCAAGGTATTCATGAAAATATGCAAGTAATTAAGTAATTTAAAAAAAATATATTTAGGAAAAAGACAAGAACATTTCCAGTTATGGTTCCAACTGATTTTGTTTCTTTTGCTGTATAATCACCCATATGGGGACAAAAAAAAACAAAGACATAATTAACACAGAATCATGTTTTCTTTATTGTGTAAGATATTTTGTTTTAAAACAGACATTTATGTCTCCTTTGTTAGAAAATATTTATGATTTCCTAATGGTTTTCCTTTTTAACATTCAAGGCTTCGTATCAGTACGTCTAAGTTGATCTTTTCATGCATGCAGACAAAATACAAACCATATGGGGGCATACCAAAGTTCCCCTTTCTCTTCATCACTTGTTTTCTCCCCCGTCCATTCACAAGAGAGCACACGTACGGTAAGATTTATTTTGGAGACAGCCTAAATAATTAAACCTTATTTGGTCAGAAAACTCACACTGCCACTTCCAACAAAAATAACTCAAGTTTGTTAATGTGACTACCTTGGGAAACAAGACCACCCACGTAAAGTGAGGGCAAACTGGAGCAACTGCTGTTCTACCCCCCTCCTCGTTTCTGCTTCCTGATCGGTTACAGTCAGACAAGTGACAGATGAGCAACTTAGAAGATACAGAGTTCAACTTTTTTAGTAATGTAAACAAAACAGTACTGTTAATGTATTTTATATTTGTTCATATGCTTTAAAAATGCAATAAAAACAAAGGAATAAATTCCCATGAAAGCCTAGTTTGTTAATGATGCAACAAAACAATTGAGGGAGACAGTAAAGACCCAGCTTGTTGACTTTTATAAATCAAATACAAAATAAATGTTGAACAGAAAAATGACATTTCCAACCAGTAGAATATGTCTAGCCAAAGCAGCCTTCTCGATAACTTTTAGAGTTGGAGGTTAACGTTCAGAGTGGGAGGCTGGAGTCATTTCCAACATCAACACAAACAGTAGATGTTCTGTATGGTGAAAATGTTGGTGAACACAGAGTGTAAACACTGATAAAAATGTCTGACCAGTGTCACAGGCAAGAGTTATGAAGTCATAACCAGTAGCAACTGTCAATCAGTTTTGTACAGCGAGCTAACATACATTTTTAAGAATCTAATAAAGAATGATTTCACAATAAATGTATCTTTATTCTTTATCTTGCAGCAGTTCCAGCTGAATGCATGTAGCTCGAAAACTTCATTTATTTATTTATTGACAAAATATTTAGTTTACGGTAATTTAAAACAAGTGTATTTTCCTCCATTAGTACGCCCTCTGGGTCAACATCTACATCCTCCCCAGTTCTCCAGAGCTCAGAACTGATGCTCAGTTCTGTTGGCCCAGTCAGAGAGGGTCTGAACTCTGAACCCCTCCTCTGTGCAGTCAGACCTGGGTCGTGCTCTCTCCCTCTTCTAAAACAAAATCATAATCACCCTCTTCATCAACAAAGTCCTCACTGCATGATCCTCTCCTGTTTGAGGTTTTGACGCCGTGGTTCTGTTGGACTGTTGGACTCAAACACACTAAAACTGACTAAACACTAAACACACTAAACTACACCCTAACTATAAAATCCAAACACACTAAATATCACAAATCTCTCAAATCTCATGACTCACTTCCGCTCTTAAGGCC
>JBBPBX010013920.1:34826-48155 GCA_038048925.1 Garcialebias charrua | reverse complement strand
TATATATATATATATATATATAACACCTTGCATCATAACAAATGTCCAAAAGCAAAGATGTTTCAGTAAAAACTGATCCAGCTGCACAGCATCTGAAACCAGAGGAAATAATCATCCAAAAAAAGCAATTTACATCCAGAAAAAAGAGGAATTATTTTCAAAAGCAATATCTCAGAATTAATCTAACAGAGCGACTCCAAAATGCAGTCACCTTGAGCTGCACAATTCTAGAATTGACTAGGACTCATCAGTCAAAGGTTGGTTCTTACTTGAGGAAAAGTTGAGACTTGGCCTCCATTAGTTCTACTCCATCGCCCTCCTCTGGCTGCAGAGGGAGACCTGCAAGCAGGGATACCACAGCTTCCATACTGGCCTGGTCCAAGTCTCTGCACACACACACAAAAAAAAAAAACATAGTTAAAATGGAGGATCACTCAGAAGAGCCTCTAAGTAAAATATATAAGAAGCTGCACCTCAACAAGCACTTGATGTCATCATCAGTAACTTGGTTGGAAGTTCCCATCACCCAGTCTGTCAGGTACTCCACCATCTTATTCCTAAAAAAAGAAAGAAAGAAACCTTAAAAAATAGGCTGTGAAGGCAGAAGTAGTGCAGACCTTTGGTGTCACAAAGCTGTAAACAATTTAAGAAATTGCTGAACTGACCTGAACTTCATCTCCTGGCAGAAAGACAGGTCATCTCGTCTCTCCATCATCACTTCAACTAGCTGGCACAGTTTGGTTTTGATCTGGATCTCAGGGACTAAGGTACCCAGGATACGCACATATCTGAAAGAAAAGAACAAGTACACCCAGAACTAGGACAGAGCATTATACTGTGTGTGTGTGTTTCAAATGTCTGATCTAATCAAACAATATTAAGATCATTTGGTGCTTTACATTTCCCATTTGTGAACTTGCTGCAGAGCTTCACTAAACACAAAACAGGCCTTATGCTTCTGCTGTTCCTCTGCCATTATCCTAGGAAGATGACCAACGGAGCCACCTGCCATAAAGATGATGGCATTAAAAAAAATTATACGTCTGTACATTAATGCACGACAGGGATCATATCTAAAATTAAACTTTGTATTAAATGTTAATGCTTTCTGCATAACATCATTAGCATACATGTCTCCAACATGCAGAGAGGGCACCGCTGTGAAAGTGAAAACACGGCTCTCTTGAGTCACTCTCTCAGGTAAAACTTGATGTTTTGTGTGTGTGCAAGTTTTTAGTGAACCTGTAGTTAAGTTTTTATCCACCACAGTTCAGTATTTTAATAACCATTTAAAATAATCCCCTCCCTCCTTTAATTTAATAATCGTAAGTATCCCAAATACTTTTACAACCCACCATGCACTAAAGAAAGCTATTGCAGTAACTACCTACTATACTGCAGCAACAAATACAAAATATTGTATACAATACCCGTTGGGCTTTACAGTTTCAATTTTTCCCACTTTATTCGTGGAGGCTCTACTTTATAAATGATAATGGGTACAACTTCTGGACACAGGAAGTAGCAGTAAGCTTAATATTACCATGGTAGAGGAGCACGGACCATGGTTTATTTTAAAGTAATTTAGATTCAGTTTAGTAGATAAAACGCTGATTTTGTTTTGCTTACATTTATTTAACAGCCATGAAGTTCACTAAAATAGCCGTGCTGAGTTCAGGTATCTGTTGTGTTCGCGGCTGCAGGAACAACCAGACCAAACGAAATCAGTGGATACAACAACAGCAGAGTTTTGAACACGGAACCAAAACAAAAAGAGTGTTCCTGTGAAAAGAGGTACAGTTTGCATCTCCTACCTACAGATGAGGAATTAAGAAGAATGTGTCTGATAAATGTGAACTTGAAGAGACCAGCCAACACACTGTAGGTGAGCTCATCTCAATGTATTGACCTACGGCTGATGGAGGAAAACCTGCATCCTACTTTGTGGCTGGACTACAATAAACCACCGGAGAAAAGACGCTGCATCTGCAGAAGGATTGGAAACAGTGTGACAAGAATATCAGGTATGAATTCAGGTGGATGGAAGGCAAAGCTTTATAGTTCGTCTTCGGTATTACAATTTTTCTCTGCAATTAACCCAAGCTCAGTGATGGAGGACTTTAAGGCTTTGGGCTCCATGTCTGCTTTAAGGTCAATAAGATTGTGTCCCACCTCTTTTAACAAAACGAAACAGACCTTATTACTGTACTGTGTAGATACTGATCCACCTCAGAGCTTTTCAGGTAGTTCAACACTTCACTGTCAGAAGAACTGAGTCAATGAAGTAGCTAAAGATGCTAGCAGATGTAATCTGCAGCCACTTCTTCAGGTTGTCCTCCATCCCTCGTCTACAAGAGGCAGTGGTATGATTATATTGTCCTGTTTGAGCTCCGACAGGTGGTGTTCCTACGCATAAATTAAATCCACAATGCTCAGAGAAACTACATTAGCTCGTACTGTTTGCACATAAACAAACGCCGGTTCTGGCCCGCGCCAGAAGCCGTGCCCATAATTGCAAGGCATCATGGGGGCTAGGAATACGTTGGATAGGTTTTTCCATCTGGAATAGGTATTTCGTTTTTGTGTAGTTTTACCTGACCAAGTTGAGCATCATGGTCTCGATGCTGGCCTGTCCCAGGTGTTCAGAGCTGCCTTCTGTGTGGTTATCTAACAAGTTCTTCATAATGGCTATGGTCTGGTCAACAAACTGGGTGTTAGTGTCATTGATGGGAACCTGGAAACACCAGAACCAACAGAGCATTTTAAGTGCAGACACAGGAGACACATCAAAGATACATACAGAACTGTGCAAACATTTTAGTTTGGTGTGGAAAAACAATTACAATGTAAGAATGTTTTTACAAATATAATGTCTATTTTATTTCATTTTTCATTTATGTACAAAATGCAAATCAAGCTAATGGTAAATGGTAAATGGAGCTTATTTATATAGCGCTTTCCAGCCCCCTGTGAGGAGCCCCAAAGCGCTTTACAATACCAGCCATCCACCCATTCATTTAGACATTCATACACCGGTAGTGGTAGCCTGCCTTGCAAGGCGCCATCCAGACCTACCAGGAGCAACTCTAGGTTAAGTGTCTTGCCCAGGGACACAACGACACATGGTGGGCGGATGAGGGATTCGAACCTACAACCTTCCGATCAGGGGTTGACTGCCATTACCACTACACCACGGCCGCCACGGTAAATGGACTGTACTTATATAGTGCTTTTCTATCTTATGGAGACACTCAAAGCACTTTACACTACAATTTGTGCCTCATTGACCCATTCATACAGCATCTACTAGATCTCTACAAAGATAATTGAACAAATCATTCTAAAGAGACTAATCAGAGTTTTATCACATTCATACACTGATGAACACACATCAGAGGCAACGACGGGTTCAGTGTCTTGTCCAGGGACACTTCGGAATGTGACTGCTGGTGGATTCGACCCACCAACTCTGTCATTGCAGGACAACTGCTCTAACCACTCAGCCACAGCCGCACAGTGAAAACATATACCGGTACATTTATTTTTTATTTTGCATTCCAAACTTCATGAATAATATATTTGAACATAAGTAAAGGCAAGGTGATTGTTGGACTAAAGTCAGCTGTATGAATAAATAGACTAAAGAGATGTTAAAGTGGCACTCAACTCACTGTGAAACGGTAGCCCCGCCCCCAAACCAGATTCAAACTCCTCATGAAAATGGGCGTGTCGAGAGACAAGGAGGGGAGGAGGTGGGTGGATGTGCTGCGTTCACGCCCCCTCTAGCAACAAACTAAAACTAACTAAAACTCCAGCGAACAACTTACAGCAAGCAACAACAAAGAATAAATATGTAGATGTATTTATCTATTCTCACCCGATCTATCCAAAACAAAATGCTTAAAAATAAATAAAAATAATAATACTACAAGGTATTCCGTGACCGGGGTTCGAACCTGGGTCTCTCGGATCCCAAACATGCACTTCCACCACTGCCCCAACTAGGCATACTTTGCTTGTACATCGCACCATAAGAAAACAAATACAACCAAATAGTTTTGATGACATGAAAAGTATTCCTAAAATAAATAAGTTAAAATATACAAATAACTAGTGCCATTCCAAAAACTATAATATGCTTTGCTGCAGAGCTGTTCCGCAGTGCAATGTACCTTTTCCATATAAGGTATGAACTGCAGCGCGGACCTTCTCATCTCTACAGGGGATTGGCTCTGCTTGAACCACTTTTGTGACGTCAGAATGTACAAGACACATCAGAGTGAACAGTCCTTGACCAATAAGAAAATTAAGCTGCAATTCACCAGTTCAACCCATAGGACTACCGTAAACACGTTTTTAGACCAAATATTGCCGATTTAAACTACTACGCACAAATATGTGAAGATTAACACAGACATAGTGCTATACAACATTTTAGACACATTCTAGGGAGTTTATCAGCTAAAAAAAGTTCATTTTGAGTTTAGCCCCTCTTTAACGTTAATAATTTCCATGTGCAGGTTTAAAGAGTCATGAACAGAAAATAGCTGTCAAGGGATTCTGAATGGAAGAGGAACAGCTAAAGTTTAGGCCAGGTATCTTATTTGCTACAGGCAGGAGGTGGAACACCTGGAGAGCTGGTGCATGAAGAAAAACCTTCACATCAATGTGAAGAAGATGAAGGAGATGAAGGAGATGGTCGTGGAATTCAGACGGAGGAACCCCCTCCCCCACCACCACCACCCCTGAATATAGGCGTATCTGCGGTGGAAGTGGTCTCCAGCTACAAGTTCTTGGGTGTTCACATGAATGATAACCTCAGCTGGAGCAACAACACCACCAGCCTGATCAAGAAAGGTCATCAGAGACTCTACTTCCTCAGACGGCTGAGACGAGCTGGTCTGAGCAGCCCAGTCCTCACCTCCTTCTACAGGTGTGCAGTGGAGAGCATCCTGTGCTCCAGCATCAATGTGTGGCATGGAGGCTGCACAGTTGCAGAGAGGAAAGCTCTACAGAGAGTGGTGAAGGCTGCACAGAAGATGTTGGAGTCAGTCTCCCCACCATCACAGACATTTACACCTCCAGATGCAGGAAGAGAGCCACCTGCATCATGAAGGACCACACTCACCCAGCACACACGTTTTGCCCCACTCCCCTCAGGAAGAAGGTTAAAAAGCATTAAGTGTAGAACCACTAGACTGAGGAACAGCTTCTACCCTGAGGCTGTTAGACTCATGAATCTATAACCAGAATAATCACCGTGACATATCACATCATGTTGCTGCTGATCGGTTTCAGGCTGCTGTTCTGTGTATTGTTTTTGTGCTACTAATGCTTAGTGTATTTTTAGATAATGTTTTTCTTAGTTCATATCTTGGATCATATTACTGTTTTTCTTTTACATGTTATACTTTTGTCGGATGTAAGTGGGAACCTGTGTGCACAATTTCGTTCCACCTCATAAACCACATGTGATGTGAATGACAATAAAGAACCTTGAATCCTTGAATGCTTGAATATTAAGATGTTTTGAACCCTTCCCACACTCTTGCAATATTCTAAACAATGTTTCTAAACTAAACGCTCTAAAAGAGCAGACTGTCATGATTTCACCTCTGTGACATTGGCTTCACTCAGCCACCTGCCAGCGTTCTCTCAGCCATGCCCACTTCTCCGCTCTGCATGGAGAACAGCTGATCAGTTGCAGCAGGAAGATTATCCTGCAGTGTGGGTTGCACAAAGGTGCAGCAGGTGCTACATCATTTAAAATAATTTATTTTACATAAAAAAATTCCATGACGATCGTGTAACTCACCCATCAATCGGCCAATTAATTGTGTCATGTCCAATCTTATTTTGAAAAACCGTGATAGAGTGAGTCCGCGATAAACAAACCGCGAAGTAGCGAGGGTCTACTGTACTATAATAACATGAAGAATTAAACTACTGTATTTTCTGGAATATAGGTCGCATTGTCCAATTATTGCCAAAGAATTGGAAAAATCCATATATAGGTCGCACCTACGTCAAAATGTGGACCGTGTTTAGCTCTGCTGCAAATGTCTGCCACAGGAGCGCACAGCAAGGCTTTTAAGAAGATTAACACTTAAAAACAATTATTTGTTTGATAAAAATTATAGCAAATATGTGTCTGAGCTGAACTTTTCTTTAATAAATGAATAATTTTAGCAGGATAAACACCTAAAAAATATATTTGTTAGCTGACATTATTGTAAGAGTGTGTCTCAGTTTAATTTTTGTTAGTAAATGATTACAAATCAGCTTATTTTGTAAAAAGCCATAAATAGGTCACACCTGAATATAGGTCGCAGGGCATGCAAAAATGATTAAAGAGCCGCAACCTACATTCCGGAAAACACGGTACATAGATTTTCTGTTCAGTGCCTTAAGATGGCTTCTGTTGTGATTTTTTTTCTTCTCTATGCAACCTTTATTTATACAGGTTAATCCCATTGAGCCGTGGGAACTTATTTACAAGAGAGACCTAATTTGAACATTGAGTGATGACAATAGTGGACAACAAAGAAAACAATAGACAATCATAAAGGATGCACACAAATTGAGTTTTTTTTTAACAAGTGAAAAGAAAATGGTATTTAAAAGAAAATGTAAAAAAAGAAAGAAAAAAAAGCAAACAGCTAGGTTGTAAAGCGATAGAAAACTAAAGACAAAAACATATCCGCATTATTCTTTGCCAAGGACTTAGCAGATGTTTGAAGCCACTTAGAGAGGTCAAGGTCGAGAGCTTCAGATCTTTTTGCAAGATATTCCAGGAAACAGGAGCGGAGCAGGAGAAGACACTTTGCCTAGTTCAGTCTGCACTGAGGGAACACTGCATGTAATATATTCCTGAGAGCGCACGCTGTAGCTGCACTCAGACAGATACATGTAGATGTATGAAAACACCATTGTTATGGCAGGAGATTTCAACATTGACTGGAATAAGTCGACCCCCCTCTGTGATAAATTCAAGGAATGTTGCCTATCTCTCAATCTAACACAACTTATCGATTCTCCCACCAGACCAAACATAAAATGTCCCGAAAAATCTTCCACCTTAGATCTGTTTTTCACAAATGCACCTCACAAATTTCCTGGTATAGGTGTATTTGCTAACGTTTTGAGTGATCATTCCGTAATAGCAGCTCTTAGATCTACTAAACTTCCACCTGCTAAGCCCAGAATAATCCAAAAAAGGGATTTGAAACGTTTCAGTGAACAGTCATTCCTTTGGGATCTATCCCACTTTGACTGGCAACGTACCCTACAAATCAATGACGTGAACACCGCTTGGAACTATTTTCATGATAGTTTCATTTACTTTGTAAACAAACACGCTCCTTTCCGGCAGTTCAGGATAAAGGGCCGAGACAGCCCCTGGTTTACTCCTGAATTAGCTGATCTCCTGCACTGGAGAGATCATCTTTGGGCCGCAGCAAGAAAATCACACTCAGACACTGATTGGTTGAAATTTCGGCAGCTAAGGAATAAATGCACAACTGCCATCAAAGCCGCAAAACGTAACTACTTCTTATCTCAGACCTCCAAAAATCTAAACGATCCTAAAAAATTCTGGAAAACCATTAAATCTCTCTCAGGCACCCCCCAATCATCTGACCTCCCATCACAATTTCTTGTTGACTCTGTTCCTGTGTCAAATAAGCACGAGATCCTGAACTGTTTCAATAAACATTTTGTTGCTTCTAGTTCATTATTTGACACAGTTACAAACGGAAAATCAGCCACTTTATCTAATAATCAAACTTCTACAAATCAAATCCCTCCTACAAGTCAACCATCTGTTAATCACACCTTCTCTTTTTCTCCGTTCTCAGTCAGTGAGGTAAATAAACTGTTAAATGATCTTGATCCTAAAAAATCTGCAGGTCCAGATGAACTTCCACCTTATTTCTTAAGGCTGGCTGCTCATATCATCACAGTCCCTGTGACCCACATCTTTAATCTGTCCATAAGCCAAAACACCATTCCGGATGCTTGGAAAACAGCCTTTGTTCTTCCTTTGCTGAAGGGAGGTGACCCCACCTCACTGAACAATTATCGACCGATCTCTAAACTCTGCATCTTAGCCAAGGTTCTAGAAAAACTGATAAACTCTCAGATCAAAAATTATCTGGACTCATTTAACATCTTACCTCTTCATCAATCTGGTTTCAGGAAAAAACACAGCACAACAACTGCTTCTCTGAAGGTTCTGAATGATGTTGTTGAAGCATTGGATGCTAAGGACTATTGTGCTGCACTTTTCTTAGACCTGTCTAAAGCTTTTGACACTGTGGATCATAACATCCTGTGTCATAAGCTCTCAGAAATCGGTTTCTCTGATCACACCATCGGTTGGTTTTCTAACTATCTTTCCAATCGGAGGCAATGTGTTCAACATAACGGTACTTCTTCCAGCTATTTAACAGTTAAAAATGGTGTACCACAAGGCTCAGTTTTAGGACCAACTCTCTTTACAATCTACATAGCTAATGTAGGTCACTGCATCCCTGATGCATCCTTACATTTCTATGCTGATGATACAGTTGTTTATTGCCGAGCTAAAACAGTAGCTAAGGCTTTCCAGTTACTACAATCCGCTTTTGACATCATCCAGTCAGATTTGTTCCGTCTCAAACTTGTCCTAAATGCTGATAAAACAAAAGGGATGTTTTTTTCAAATAGGAAGGCGGTTCCAGCAGATCCTCCTCTGATTTTATCTTCAAATGGTGTCCCTATTGAGTTTGTTGATTCCTATAAATATCTGGGTATCCTGATCGATTCACATCTCTCTTTTAAACTCCACGTGGAAAACCTAGTGAAGAAACTGAAAGTTAAACTGGGTTTCTTTTTCAGAAACAGATCATGTCTATCACTGAATGTTAGGAAACGCCTTGTGTCTGTGACTTTCCTTCCCTCCATTGATTACGGTGACATTCTCTACATGAATGCTCCTACAAGCACCCTGCGGATGTTGGATGTTGTCTATCATGGTGCACTAAGATTCATAACTGGTTGTGATTATCGTACCCACCACTGCACCCTGTATTCACTGGTTAACTGGACATCATTAACCTCACGCAGACTCTTCCACTGGTACATTTTCATCTTTAAATCACTTCTTGGTCTGCTGCCCTCATACATCTCCTCCTACATGTCTTTGCGTGAGTGCAGCTACAGTGTGCGCTCTCAGGACATGATTACCTGCAGTGTTCCGTCAGTGAGGACTGAACTTGGAAAAAGGGCCTTCTCCTACTCTGCTCCTGCTTCATGGAATATCTTACAAAAAGATCTGAAGCTCTCGACCTTGACTTCTCTAAATGGTTTTCAGAATCTGTTGGAATCCTGGCAAAAACCAATGCAGATTTGTTCCTGTCTTTGATTTTATACGTCTACCTTATAATGTTTTGCTAGTTTTTTGATACTTTGTTAAAAAAAAAAAAAAAAAAAACTTTCTTTTGTTTTTTTCTCTCTTTTGTTTTCTATTGTTTATTGTTTGTTTGTTTATTGTTTATTGTTTAAGGAAATTCTACCACTGCTGTTCATTGTTCTTTAGTTTTAGCAGGTCGCTTTCGTAAATGAGCCCATGAGGTTCAAAAGATTTACCTGACTAAATAAAGGTTGAATGAATGAAAACAAAAGACCAAGAAGTGATTTGAAGATGAAAATGTACCAGTGAGAGTCTACATGTTAATGATGTCCAGTTAGTTAACCATGGCGCTTTATAAACTGAATTGAATTTTATTACAGCAAATAGAAAAGAGATTTGTAAAATATGTATCTATACTTTGTAAATTGATGAGGCATGTACCTTTCTTATGTTGTTCCTTAATAAAAATTTGAATAAAAAAAAAAGCTGAAATATGCTGTTTCAATAACAAAAACAACAAAAAACAAAACAAAAAAAGAAAGAAAACAATCAACTGATGATGACCTGATGATGAAGTTTCTTCAGAACCCCAAGTGTCTATTTGATTTCAGAAACAGATTTGCAGCTATCATCTAGGACTTACACCATGTTTCAATGAGTCAGAGCTGCTGTAGCAGCTCAAGAGGTTTACAGTCTGTGAACACTGAACTTACCGGTCCCTGTGTGTCAAAGAACTTGCCAATGCTGTTTTTCAGTTTGTTGAAAAGCATGGGGTAGAGCGCTGGGCTGAGTTCCAGTCCTAGCAGGTCTTTAACATTGGTCCGAACGGAAGGGCCAACCCGGTCATGACCACACACAAGTAGAGCCAACAGCCGGTCAAGGAAACGACTGACGGGTGTTTCACTGGTAGCCGATGGGGAGCAGGAAGAGGTCACTGTGGTGGACATATCACTGGGCCCCACGGAAGCTTTACGCTCATACAAAGGGCCCATAGGTGGGCTGTAGGTAGGTGGACCGGGGATGTTGCGCTGCTGAAGACACACACCCCCCAGGGCGCACAGGAAGCCTGTCATGTTGATCCACTCCTGCTGTAGAAGCAAAAAGAAAAGCTGGGACACTACAAAAATGGCATGTGTTCATATAACAGTTTATATGTCAAGAAGTCAATATACTGACATGGAGAGAAAATTATGCTCCAAGCCTACAACACTGGGCTTATTATGTTTTTTTTTTTATTAGAACAGCACGGGTCTGGTAATAATGTTTTTGGCTGTGTGTCTATTACCCAAATACTTCATGAACCACTGGACGGATTTTAATGAAACATTCAGACAGAATATGTTGATTAACTTTCTGAGTCAACCCAATTAAAGATAATCACAAAAAACAACTTAATTACAAGGCACAAAAAATGGCTTTAATTAAGTCAGTTTTACAGACATTGAGAGAAAACTTGAAGTGGTAGCAGCTGAGAGTGATTCACAACAAATCCTTTGAGTGGGACATTTCTGATTATTACATGAGAATGTGCATAACGTATTTCTGAGGTTTGACCAAAAAAATCTCTAATGTTATTAGAAAGAGGATGTTGTAGAGGAAAACTTCAACACCGCGGTATTAAGCTTGTGCATTACCTACACCCGCCCAACGCTTCTCCCGGGGCAACTCTGGAGTGGGAGAGAGTCCAGCCTCTCTCCAGGAGTTGGGTTCCAGAGCTCAAGATGTGCATAAAGTTGAGCTCAATTACATCTAGTTGGTATTGCTCAACCTCAAGCACAAGGTCCAGCTCCTTACCGCCAGTGACGTGACATTCCACAACAATAGAGCTAGTCTATGCCGCAGGAATCTGCATAGCGAGGGACCCTCCCTCTCCTGCCGCACGGCATCCACAGCATCTGACCTTAATGATCCTTCCTGTAGGTGGTGGGATCACATAGAGGTGGCGTCCTGTTCTTCCTTCGATCTCAGCCAGACAGACCCAAAGGAAGAACAGGACAGAACAAGAACAGGAGGAACAAGGGGCTAAGGCTTGACGACCAGGAGCTTGCTAGCGAGCTCCTCCCTCCCACAGGCCTGGCTCCAGGGAGGTGTCCAAGTTTCCTTGTTCTGGGCGAGGTTTCCAGATTGGTCTGTTGTTTGTCCATCAAGGTTTTGGATCACTCATAGTCTGACCCCTCCCCAGAGACCTGCTTGCCCCTGGAGACCCTACCAGGGGTTGAGGCCTCAACATAGACCCCAGGATCACAGAGGTACTCAAACCCCTCCACCACGTTAAGGTGGTGATTCCAGTAAAACAATTTTATATTTACAGTAGTCCCTCGTTTATCGCGGGGGATCCATACACTGAAGCCCTGCAATACGAAAAAAAAAATGCAAAGTAGGAATAGTAGTACAAGTAGTAAGTAATAGTTTATTTTAATATATACAGACCCTTTCCAAAAATTTGAATATCATGGAAAAGTTGTTTAACTTCCATAATTCCATTCAAAAAGTTAATATTTAATAGATGATAGATTCAGGGCCCACAATTTAAACAATTTCAAGTATTTATTTGTTTATTTTTACATAATTTGGGCTTCCAGCTCATGAAACCCACAAAAACAGGATTTCAAAAAATTAGAATACTGTGGAGAAATCAGCCCAAATCTTGCAGGCCATGAATGTTTTAAACTGAGTGTGACACACTAATCATCTCAAATCACCTGCATTGGTTTCCCCAGGTGCCATTACATTGCTTCAGTTTGGTTTAATTGTCTCATTTCGGTTCAATATGGGGAAGATTGCAGACATAACAACTGGCCAGAAGACCATCATTGATCCCTCCATAGGATGGGTAAGCCACAAAAGTTCATAGCTAAGGAGGCTGGCTGTTCACAGAGTGCTGTGTCCAAGCCTATCAATGGAAAGTCTAGTGGAAGGGCAAAATGTGGCAGGAGAAGATGCACCAGCAAAAGAGATGACTGTGGGCTTCAGTGGATTATCAAACAGAGAAGATTACAGAATCTGGCAGAGATCCAGAAAGAGTGGAATGAGGCGGGAGTCACAACTTCAAAAACCACCACATTCAGATGCAGCCGCGAGATGGGCTACAACTGTCGGGTTCCTCTGTCCTCTTTTCAGATGAAAGTAAAGTGTGTTTTTCATTCAGAAATCAAGGTCCAAGGGTTTGGAGGAAGAAGAGTGAGGAACAGAGCCCATACTGGTTGATGTCCAGTGTGAAATATCCACAGTCAGTCATGATTTGGGGTGCAATGTCCGGTGCAGGTGTTGGTAAACTCTGCTTTCTTAAATCCAAGGTCACTGCAACAGTCTACCAGAATGTTTTAGAGGACTTCATGATCCTTCTGCTGAGGATCTGTATGGAGATGCAGATTTCATCTTCCAGCAGGACCTGGCCCCTGCCCATGCCGCCAGAAGCACCAAAACCTGGTTTGATGTCCATGCCACAGTGCTTGACTGGCCAGCCAACTCGCCGGACCTAAACCCCATTGAGAATCTATGGGGTATTCTCAAGAGGAAAATGAGGGGCACCAGACCCAACAACAAAGAAAAGCTGATGGAGAGCATCAAGGAAATTTGAGCTTCCCTAACCCCCAGTTAATGCCACAGGCTGATTGCCTCAATGCCATGTCACATGGAGGCAGCAATTAAGGCAAAGGGATTCCCAACCAAGTATTGAAGATTGACATATCAATTTGAAAGTACCATATTTTGATTGATTTGTTGTGATTCTAATTTCTTTCTTTTTTCTGCAAAAACTGAGTAGTGTGGGCTGATGACTTCACAGTATTCACATTTTTTGAAATCGTTGTTTTTGTGGGTTTCATTAGCTGGAAGCCCAAATTATGTGAAAACATACAAATAAATACTTGAAATAATTTAAATTGTGGGCCCTGAATCTATCATTTATTAAAGATTAACTTTTTGAATGGAATTAT